>LQRL01049622.1:13974-24402 GCA_001703475.1 Hydroides elegans | reverse complement strand
TGCTGATCTAAGCCATCCTTCAAAGAGAAATCAATTACCATTGCTCCAAATCCACATTATACAGAGCGCCAAGCCCTTGAAATCATGGAAATAGTAAAAATAGAGCTATTGATTCAAGTAGGAGTAGCTATGAGCATCAATTGATGATTAAATAAAACAAAAGTCGTTAAAAAGTCGTTCGTTAAAAGTGATCATGAAGTTGAAATTGTTTTGGCGATTTGAGCACAGACATATTGTACATGAGCACATGAGCTTAGTGAGTGAATGCTAGGTGGCTATCTAATACTGCCACGTTTTTAGATGAGTAAATATTTGAATAGTATTCAATTATTTCCGGATTATTCATTAACATATATAAACAAATAATCTATAACCTCAACAACAACAACAACAGTAAGTACGCATATTTTCTACATTCCCAATGTTGCTGTAAATTTTCCAAAACTATATTCGTGAATATAGAGTCGAAGCTTATTTTATTTTAGATCATACCAACCTCGGGCTGGTATCGCTTTTGTCATGAGCCAGTTCATTCTTGTGAAGTGGTTTTCTGGGAGATATTTGCCACGCCAGCGTTAAATGCTACAGAGGTGAGAATCAAATTGCCATATTTGTTATTGAACATCAATTTATAAAATAGAACTATATCTATTATAATGTAAATCATGAATAGATTATCACTTCATATTAATTACCGTCGAATACCTATCTTAATCTTTGAACACCTATCTTTGCAGACAAAGGTGAAGAACGATAAAATGGCTGCTTGTAGGATATCAGTCTAAGCCATTGGAATAAGTGTGGCAGTTACAGTCTGTTTGATGTAATTTTGATGCATATATGTTTTTCATTATGACACCTTGAATGACATTTGAAAAATACTTATAGCCTGTATTCAATACAATATGTGAAACAAAATCATAGATGAACTTTAATTTAATGTCGCACAAATAAATCTAATCAATAGATATATTTAGCACGTAAAATATACTAATTGAATAGCCTAGAGTAGAGTAAAGCCTTTGCACAGCAGCATGGGGATAACTTTAAAGAACCTATTGATAAACGAACGTTTCAACGACATCAACCATGAATGCATGTTGTTTCGTCACAAACAATTCAATAGCCTTCTTCGTATCTTCAGAGAATTTCTTTATTTGTATTCCACCATTTATAAAGAATAATTGTCCTCAATTATCCAATTTATATGACATTTGTATAACAAAAAGACTACAAAATTATGGAAAAACATTCCGTGTGAATATTAGGTAGTAACCTGTCATGAGATCGAACAAACTATGAAACAAACTTGAACTATTTTCAAGTCACAAAAACAAGCTTCAATTTCGTATCTTGTTTCAATTTTTATATTAGAAATATTTTATTTATTTATATCATAATGTACTTAGAATAAACAATATGCAAAATAACGTTTATAAATTGAAACCTCAAATTATCCAACAATTTGATCTGATATCCAATGAAATATGGTAATAAAGATAATTGAAATATCATAAGGCGATACGACGCCGCACACTTGACAGTATGTTGGTTTTTAATGTTTTTCTTCATAAGGAATACAAATGGAAAAATGTTGCGTTTTCAAACCCAAATCTAACCGCACACTTATTAAATCGCAAGAAGGGATAGGATTTTTTCTTGAGATTATTTTAAAGTGATAAACAGAAAAGAATACAAATACAAACAGCGATGAAAATTGCTCATTGCATGAAAGCAGGGCATTGCTACCTACATTAAAACCTATAATAACTTGTTATGGAATGTCTTTTGTCGTTATTAACTGAAAGATATTTGACAAGCAGAAAATTATATAGGGGGAATTATCTTGCAATATTTCTTATGAAATATTACAAATATAAAATAAATACATTTGTAATATGAATGATGAAATCGGGTTCAGCATTGTTTAATTCAATACACATTATTTGTAAAGTAATTTATTGGTAAAGTATTTGTCTATCCTGAAACAATATGTAGCTTATGATTATGTCAAGAAACCTTAGAAGTCCTTACGAGGGTGGAAAACGGCTCAAAAACGGTTCGGCATTTTGTAAATGAATGACATCCAATCTGTTCGATGTATATTTATATAGCATCTGCTATCTTTTTCGGAAAAAGGGAACCGGTTATATTTTTGTCCGTTTGTTATTTTTTCGAATTTTGTAACCCGCATAACTTTGTCTTAGTGACTGTGAACAAACACCAAAAGTATACCATAAAATAACAAATAACTTTAAGTTGTTTATCGGTTTGTTTTAATTACGAAATGTTGATTAGACCCGATCAGACATATTATGCAGAATGAATGTTAACAAATGGTTTGCAAAATATGTGATATATATATATGTATATATTTTCGAAATTCTCCGCAACATATACTAAATTTGAAAAACTATCGAAATATTATTTTCAATACTTAGTCGAATATATGAGATGCTACGATAGGGTCATTTTATTGTGTGGAAAAGTTTGAATATAAGCAAATGAGAGTGACTCACAAAGGAAAATCACTTTTTATCTCAATGCAAATCTTTTCAGTGAATGAAATATTTCACAAAACATATTTCAAATTCAAATGACTGGTTTATCACTGGTTTATTCCTTTCGGAGGGTCGTTACTGAAAATCATCTTTACGATGCATATCTATATATATCAAGCATATTCCTTGGTCCCCCGCTCAGCATGATAACATATGCTATCAGTTTCAGCGCGTTGAAGTATCATAACAGGGTCTTTGTTGTCTATAGTATATCTATTGAATTTCTATATTCCTCATCGATTTCGATAAGATGTTGGACGCATTTTGTGTCCAAATCCAAATTGTGTCAACGGTCTACATAGCACAACGTAAGTATATATTATATTCAAGTACATATCATACTCGTTATAATGCGTGCGGCCGATAGTTAAAGGGCTTAGTGCACGAACCTGTTTAGTGCAAAATCGTTTTAAAAATAGTTTTGGGAAAAATACGGTTTGGACAGTTTCCGATTTTCTAGGCAAACATGTTTTTTTTTCTGCAAAAGACATTTCAGGATTGTCAGGAATATCCTATATTTCAACGCATAGATTATCCTGTTCTCCTGATATCCTGTGAAATAGTTATATATTTCGAGCCAATTTGTGAAACTATTTATCATAAGTAATTGGATTGGGAGGAATGTTTGAGTTTATTCTAAGGTAGTTGTTTAGCTTCCCATGATTCTCAAAATGTGCAGCACATGAGCCAAGTTTCAACCTAAATAAAAGAAGGCGAAGATGGTCATTGATTAGTATTTGCCTTTTTTAAATTATAATATGGAAAAACTTGGATTGTGGATTGAAATATGGTCCAACTTTATAAATGATTTACAGCTACATTGTTCAGCAATTATTTTCACGATATTCAAATACACCTATTCAATATTGTTTGAATATTTTTGAGCCAGTCGAGTTGATGCGGCATCTTTCTCTTATATCTACATTGACATTGATCATTATGAAGTAAGACAACATATCTAAAATGTACTATACATGATTTACGAATAAACTTATCATAAATAATATTCCCCTGATCGAGTGATTTTAGAGTATAGAAAAATGAAATTTATTCCTAGTTGTGTTGCCAAAATTAAAGGTGATACACTTAATTTTAGGATCAGCAAGTTGATGCTGGTAAAGTGGTGTTTTGGTCGATCGATGTCATATCTACAGGCACAATCACAGAGATCAAAATATGCATTCGTAAATATCACGATATATCAATTAATTAAAGTAATTGTATGATATTTAGTTAAACAAAGATTTGTCACATGCTATCGGGCAGGCTTTGCCTTCGGTCCGTCCTACCCCCATGCCCGCGGGTCCAGCAATCAACGTATTGCCCCATAATACATAAAGTATTATTATATTACTTATTTAGCCTGGCCAGTAGATTCGACATTATCTGGTTCTACATTTGGTGTCAGTTAATGGATTTCCTTACTATATGTTTTTGGAGAATATTTACATGTGTAGTAAATACTGAAATATCATAATTGCATGAAATTGATAAACTTTTTGTACGAAATCATATATTATGAGTTATGGTGTACAGAATAAGTGCAAGATATCAAGTGAATAAGACAAAAATAAAAGTGTCACAAGTTTAATAGTTTAAATATTATTCGTATGAATTCAACATAATATACCAGATGTTATATATATAATAAACTAATATGTTTCTCAAGACTAAAGAAATAGCTAAATAAATACATAGTGATAAAACGTGCTAGCACAAACACTCAATTATATAAAAAAAAACTAATTCTTATTCTTTCAAAATCGTAACATCTTGAATGTTATGCCTATGATAGATAAATAAATGTCATCCGTATCATAAATCTAAATCTGGTTTAGCATTTATTGTAGCTGACCATCTGTTAGACACGTTAGAACATTATTCTATAAATTATCATTGAAACAAATTAATATTTATTTCTAGTTATCATTTTAAATGTCATCATATAATCAAATGACCTATTTTTGTTGTGTAATAATAATAAATTAATAGCAACTGCACATAAAACAAACTGGGTAATGTGTTGAAGCAAAAACAATTCATATAGAATATTTATGTTGTGTTTAAATGGAAATTTATTTAATCGCAATTTATGATACGCATTTCAAATATATCAATATGTATTAAAACTGAACGAGAAAATACATGTTCAAAACGAATGTTTCATATACATTTTTACTTTAAATATATTATCATTATTTATGTATAAAAAGAAAATGTCAACAATATTCATTGATTACGATTTAAATTAATTTATTATTATGGCTTTAAGTGGGTCAATAGATATGCAATGAATAATAATGCAATTATTATATGAATATATTTTGTAATGAATCATTATATTATAATACTATTATGAGAGCATACAATAACACACTTTCAATAAATACATGATTGTTATACTAACTTTATACAATATGCTACTTTAACGCAACATATTTAGTTATGCCGCTTATATAATAAAACTGCTTTGATACCTTTGTATTTTAAATGTCAACTATTTAAAATCATATTTACTATTTCAAAATGATCAAACGTTTCAAAAACTATAATATTATGTTTTTATAAACGTTATTCTATCGGAATGTCTCATGGAGTGCATCTGGTCAAATATTCTGTTTATAAAGGACTTATTCACAACAAATGGATCAGTCAGTTTCCAGACAGCAACACACAATATACATCTATTTCTTATTTGATGCTAGGTATAATATAGGAGTATACACGTTATATATCAGGACCAACATTGAGAAAAAGGTAAGTGCCATTTTTATATGTTTTCTTACTGATACATTTAAAAGTCAGATGATATACATATACTGCGTTGCGGCAAAAAGCCCGTGCGTAACATAACATAAACATTGTACATTCGTTGCTAATAACTTTACGTCTTTTCAATATTATTCTAATTTATCTTCAACAAATATCAGCTTGCATCGTAATTGAGTTGTGCGACCTGCATAAAGTAACTTGATTCACATGATGCCATTCATCTATAAATCTATTTTTAGATTATGATTTTACATAAAACAACATATATAGTGATTAACTTGCATATAGTAGATATGTAGATAGTATATATAATGCAAAGATAGTACTCAACCAACAATCATAAAAACGGCTGTATAAAAGTTAATGTTAATGTTAATGTGATTTTAAGTGCCCGGATCTATGAGAGTATATCCTCCGACACTTTACAAAACAGTTAAGGTCACTAAAACACACTTTGTAAAATAAAAATATCCTAATTATCCATTGAAATTTGTCGAAAAAGGTATGCCTTCAGATGGGTTTTGAAGTATCTATAGCTTGTTGTTGCCTTGATGTCGGATGGTAGTGAGTTCCATAGGCGCGGCCCTGCGAATACAAACGCCCTTTCTCCGTACATTCTTGAGTTAGCCTTAGGAACTACTAGTGTTTGGGAATCCAATGACCTCAAAGTACAAGTTGGAACATACCGCACTATTAGTTCGTTGAGGTATTCGGGACCGAGGTAATGAGCGAATGCACTAGTTTTTCACAGGCCGATTTGGTGATGTAATCCCTGATCGCTACAATTCTACGTAGATGAAACATAGAAACACTGTAAACATTCGACACATGTTTAGCCATTGAAAGGGAGGAATCGAGAATAACTCCTATGTTTCTTTCACTTTGTGGTACCGGAATCATAGAACCACATACACTAAATGTTGTGATATTAGGGCGGGGCTCGTTGCGGGGCGAGAAGACAACAAATTCATTTTTTTCTTCGTTTAACTGCAGCTTATTAATTGTCATCCAGTTTTTGAGTTCTGTAATACACCTATTGACCGTTTCAAGAGCACGTTTGATATTCATATCATCTTCCAATAAAAAAGATAGATATTTGTTAGAGTCATCAGCATAGATGGAATAGCGCATACTGTGCTTACGAATGATATCCCCTACAGGGGATGTGTACATTTTATAGTCCTCAGCGCCGAGGACAGAACCTTGTGGTCCACCGGATTCCACTGCAATCGGGGTCGAGACGAAACTATCAATCACGACAGATTGGGTCCTACCTGAATGAAAGTCTGAAAACCATCGAAGCGCATTTCCGCGAATTCCAAGCCTTTGCTCCAACCTTGTCAGAAGCACCTTGTAATCCACAGTGTCAAGGGCTGCCGACAGATCTAACATTACTAGAATCACACCAAGCCTTCTATCTAGATCGGCTAGTATATCATTTGTAATTCGGACAAGAGCGGTTTCGGTGGAATATCCGGGTCGGTAGGCCGACTGATATTTTTCAGTCAACATATTGCGTGAAAATATGGTTCTTATCTTGAAACAACTGCTTTTTCAATCACTTTGGATAGAGTTGGTAAGTTCGATACCGGACGATAGTTTTTTTTAAATATCCGGGTCCAGGGTATGTTTCTTTAGAGTTGGTCTGACGAGCGCGTGTTTGAGACTTTTTGGGAAAGATCCACATCTTAATGACATATTAACTATGCGTGTTATCGGGTCGAGTAGTGAGTCTATACATAATTTCAAAAGCTTTGTCGGAATAGGATGAGTTCACAGCTTGCATTAATCAACTTATTAAAAGTGTACTTTTCATACCTTAGTTTATAAAATATAAAATAACGATACGTTGTATATCATCAAACCGAAACAGTCATCCTGTTTCAATGGGATGGAAGTTTCACAAAGTTAATGGTATAAATGGTATTAATGGTGTGATAAGGCATGTGTCGCAGACATCCTTAATTTAAAATGTTGACATTTAAAATCTAAATTATAATTGTATAAGTAGTGTGCGTGTAATACAACTTTACACAACTTATTAATTTAATTTTATTTCAAGCACTTGGTCTTTGATGAATACAAAATTATGTTGTAGAAGACAATCAAATGCATCTTACATTGACATACTGATTGATCTCATTAGTCAATGTTAAGCAATCAATTGATGAAAAACAATAGATAGGAACATAATATTATGTTGTAGTAGTCAGATTGAAGAATCAATTGCATTGACATTCATGTTTTTTTGTATATTTTGAGAGGCATCCATAACATGCAATACACAAAAATATCAATAGAAATAACACCCAAATCAAATATAAAAACAACTATCGCAAGTAAATTTATTGAGTGATAAATGCATGTTCATTCCATTCGACAACGCCTTATCATCTGGCTCTTCTGATTGTTTTTATTACTTGGTTTTGACTGAATTGTTCTAAAACTAGCAACTAGCATAATCTTAGACAATTCCTTTGTAATCTTGTAAAATTTGTGAATAATATGGTTTGATTAATAACATGTCACCCGCTTCCATACTGAAATGAGTTTGTTAACAATAAAAAAGTGCACTTGCCTTTGTTAATGAAAACAAAAACAAAATACAACCCACTCCCTACATTGAAAGCCTTATGTTAACATAAAAATCATATATCTTATTCTTTCATGTTTCAGTATCATCATCATGAAGTACACGACGATTATTCTCTCGATGGTGATCGCCTGTTGCTTATTATCGCTCGTCCTGGCGTATGACCCAATATCGACTACTCTTTCCCCAGAGCCTACTACAACACAAACGAAAACGAAGAAATATAAACATTTTTTTCGCAAAATCTACAAGGGACTTAAAGAGCTCAAGAGGCTGAAAAAGTGTAAATATGGAAAATGTCCTGAGCCTGAAAAGATATGAAAATAATTAATAATTATAGAGGTGTGAATAAATTTATTGACAAGATATAGTTTTAAATGTTTTTTTTCAAGTATTCGAGAAACGTATAATTGTTCAATAAAATTTTACTAACATATTAGAGTATCTATTGTTTATGCGGGTGGTACTTATGGTTACTTTGTACATTTTCAGTCACATTGTGACTTATACATCAGTCGATACTTTTCGTACATGAGTATCCACTATATTTGCATCAAAAACATGTTCACATAATTTTTGTGTAGTTTTATGTTTGTTTTTAAACCTGGTGCATTTTACCATGATTACTACTAATTACAACATTTCACATATGTGCTGAATTGCCAGCTATTGAGTGAATATCAGCAATAATTAAATGAATATGATTATAACTTAGGGCATTCAATAAAATGAAATAATATAAAAGACATAAACGTAGAAATTGATCCTTATTCAACCAAAAAGCATCCATTCTTGCTTTTTAATCCTCACAAAGCTAATACGTAATACAAAGTACCTCGTATTTCATGAAAAAAAATGTATGATGTACTAGCAAGATTACCATAGCCAATAATACGCTAGTACTTAACCATTCATTTACAAACAGCAGTTAAATCAACAAGATAAAAGTGTCAATGCTTAAGGTACAATAAATGCAAATTATGTATTATTTATTGTAAACGGGTAAGGATATTGAAAAGTACTAGTATCTTCAAGCACTAAAAGCTAAAAGCGACAATCTATATAATCATAACAGTACGAATTGGCCATTTCCCACCTTAGTATAAATTCCTGGCAAAAACTACAATTACTTTATTGGCGAATGCTATTTAAGTTCGGTGTATGCTACGTGTCACGTGTCAAGCAGCTAGCTTTAAAATCACATAAGATATTGTTTTAGTTCTTCTTTTAGTAAAAGCATTTAATTTTTGGATTATGGTTACTTAGATAAATTCATATAAAGGTTATAGAAATGAACATTATCTAGAAATGATTACAATTATTAACATTCTAAATGGTAGATTTTTAAAATAAAATTTAATGTTGTGTTCTCCTATTCTAAGTTGCAATAACGTTTTCTTATATCCTTCAGGACTTTAAACATCGTTTTAAATTGTTTAGTTTAAAATCAATATACATGCTTTATTGCTCATATTTTAATGGCTATTACATGTTTAAATTCTTAGGGAAGATGCATTCAAAAGATGGTATGCAATGCAATCGAATGTGTTACAGTTGTCTCATTCATGTTGTTTGGAGCAAATGGTTGTATTATTAACAAATTCTTGACCATTAAAAAACGCCATTTATAGACACAATATTTTATAAAAGTGGGATAAACGCAAATTTCTAATTGCGTTTATTTGGCCTATGCATGAAAACACCTTCAAAATATAATGTTTAATGAATTGTAATAAAAATAACAACAAATAGCAATCGTTATTGTATTAAGCATAGGTCATATATGCAATACATTACAAGATAAGATAACCTATGTCAATAAACTTATAAATATATATTTCAGAAAAAAATATATTGCCTTTACTTGTTAGGATCCCTTTACAATAGCTTGGGTCTATTTAAAGAAATCGAACATAATTAACATGATGAAGTGTATCGCTCAACAAATGAAATGGCCCATAACACTGGTTTACATTGGGCATAAATAATTTATTGCTCACCAGAAAGTAGATAGCTGGTGCAAAAAGGCATAAATATGCTTGGATATCTAGTATGATGGTATTATTTTAGATCTTTCAAGCAACTTGAAAATGATAGAAATGGTAGTTCTAAGAATATGTGTGGTTTTGGTATTAATCCTACCGTCAACGTGTAAGTTTTGAATAAGCTTGTGACAAAAATGTTTAAAGTGCATTTGTCATAAATACATCTACAAATGTTGGTTAGTAGGACAAGACCAGGGTTCGTGAAAGATGTAAAAGTTACAAAACAATGGTGCCAGTATCGTTGCAATATAACTTGGATAATGAGTTATAATTATTATTGTCTGTTTATAATGTGATCAGATATATTTATACATATTTATTTAGTTCGATTTTGACCATTGACTTGCAGCAAAAATAAATCAATTAACAGTTTCCATATCCCGTTTCTTTTTCATTAAATCCAATTATCACAAGCATTTAATAACATACACTTTTATTTTTTACATGCCGTCGTTTA
>LQRL01049576.1:0-14380 GCA_001703475.1 Hydroides elegans | reverse complement strand
ATGAGGGTAATGGTAGGGGGTGACCAACAGGGGGTGCTACCCTAGACTCTGTATATAACTTTTCAAAATTGTATTTAGAGATTAATTATAAAAATATTTCAAAGTATGTTTTTTCTTCAGGGTTAGTGCCCGGGGGGGCGGAGTGTCGAGGGGGTGAACGCCGGGGGGAGGGTGATGGTCATGTGGGTAATGGTAGCGGGTGACCAGCAGGGGGTGCTACCCTAGACTCTGTATATAACTCAATATACATTCAATTGTGATATATCTATAGTATTCTTATATGATGACCGCCACATATGTTGACAGAGCCATCATTTACCGAGTGGGCAACTACACATAAACTAAAACCTGAGACAATCGAAAGGCTAGAAAATGAGGAGTTAAATGAGATTGAGACATTACGCCATGTTACTGAAGACGTTCTCAAATCGTTGAATCTCAAAGCTGGCCAATTCATCTTGCTCAGAAAGGCTGTAATCGAGCTGAAAACTCCACCAACTAAAGGTAAAATCAAAGCTATTATCTATGAAATATCTGTAGTCTACAAAACCATTGTTAAAAAGATTATTTTTCACTTTAGCATGCATATAACAATATCTATAAAGAAAATTACGAGTTAAATTCATAATGTGCACATTTATTCACCTACTTTTATCTCTTTGTAGAAGACAAATCGGGAATAAAACCTCAAGAAAAATCAGTCAACAATTCTGTGAATTTGGCAAAGTATGAGCCTTATCAAGGTAATAACATTCAAATGGAATTACTCTTTTATTCATATCTGAGTAGATATGATGATACATTATGATACATTATGATATACTATTTGATCGTGCACATTATTGTTTTCGTTCAAGTAACTTGGGATTAAATATGCCAATATCAATAGATTAAAATATAATCTCGCAAATTCAGATAATGTAACCTCCTATCCAAACTTTTATTTAGCTTTCCAGAATTTAGAAAACCTTTATTGCTTCTAAAACTAAATAATAGAAATATGAAATAAAATATAGAGCTTGCAGTTATATCAAATTTATTTTGAAAGATAATCCGATGACCGCGTACCTTTTGAAGAAAAATATCAGGCATGAAACCATAGCAGCTCTTCAAAAGCATGGTTTTGATTCCATTGATTCACTAAAGCTTGTGACAGATGAAGACATTCTAGAACTGAATGTAGTAAAAGGACAGGCAAGACTGCTAAAAGCTGCTGTTGTTGGTAATTGTTGCTTTATTTGTAGTGTAAAGAGCATATCTTTTTACTATAACAGAATGGAAATATTTGCTGTGTTTAAAAACCATTGGCGTTTAGTAAAATATTATTGTGTATCGCTATCTTTGGTTTAACAATAAGGGAAACAACTATATAGACTATATAGATTCGATCTACTCATAAACGACTAGTTTAGTTGATTCGTAACATTAAAACTTATTATGAAAAAAATAGTGTTTGAAAACGATCCTACAAACGCATCTATTTTATATATTGATTTTAAACGACATGATTTACCACGTATGCTGAATGATTGGAAAGACTTACTGTTTATTTTCAGAACTTGGGCAGTCTGGAACAAGCGAGGAGAATGTGGTCGACAAGCCCAAACCTCCACAAGGTGCCTTTATAAACTTTTTATGCTTGATGAATTTCATAGTGAAGTTCAACGTTCGATTTCAAAATCTACAATAAAGCTCTCACAATATATTGTTGCTTATTTAGAATTTAAGATGTATATATATATATAACAGTGTATATATTGAGTTGATTGTTTATCCAGATCCTCTGGCGATGTACCTACAAACAAAGCAAATCAAGGATGAAACCAAAGAAGCTTTGACTCAACATGGGTTTGATACTTTGGAGTCGTTGAAACTTATGACAGATGTCGACATAGGCTCTCTCAATGTAGTGGCTGGTCAGACACGCCTGCTCACAGCAGCAATAGATGAGTTGAAACACCGTAAGTAATCAATAACGATTTCAAATAGTTCATAGGTTTGAGGGTTGGCCACATCATCCTGAAAAGTCATTATAAAACGTCCTTTAAACTTTCTTCGAACTAGTGTAAAACGGTTCTAATTGGAATCTTATATATGAGTATTCAATATGCATGGATATTTAAAGAAAATGTATAAAGATATTTAAAACAGTTTTTTACCTAAGGTTTAAAGGCAAGTTTGCTGTGGCCACATCCTAATTGATTCATGATTTCAAATATAAGTATGCACAACGTGTTCGTGTAATACAATTATTTGAAAGTAGACATATAAACTTGTTATTTCTGTAATAATAATGAGTAAAGTTAAGTTAAGTTCTTATAATGATAAATATTTCTAAGTCTTCGTCTTAAACAACGTCAACATTTAACGTTGAATATATACATGCAAGTCGAAAAAACGTTTCTTCCATTATATCAGATGGCAACCCTAACGAAACTACAGAAACATCAACTACTGACGTAACAAGCGGAGCGCCAGAAACCAAGGAAGGTAGTTACTAAAGTGAACATTGATAATTTCCTGTGCACAATTGTCGTTGCATGAATAAAGTACATTGATATATTTTCCATTCTTGCCATGTTTGTATAACATATCTATTTTAGGTATATTAAATGTCTTGCTTTAATGAATATAATTCCTTGATTTTTTTCCAGAATGTTTTAACAAACATTCAAAAATATACATATCATATTTATTGTGCAGATAAAAAATGATTTTTGCATCAAACCAAAAGATGAAAAATATACATGTCCTTAACAGCCCCGTGAGAGGAAAGAAAACTCATAAACATAGTGGATGTTGTAACGCTATCTACTCCTTTAAAGAGCCGTTTGAAGTACATGTGCTAAACTTGTATACTTTCGAACATGTTAAGCATTGATAAGTAGATTTCATAACACCCACATATTTGATTTGGTGCAGAATTTAGTTAAATAAACACATTTCAAGCAAACATAAAATTTAGTTCAACTATAGCATTTTGCTTTGTGTAGATGAAAATGACATTGCTTGGACAGCGGCCAGTGATGGAGACGAAAGGAAAGAGGAGAAACCTGATGGTAAAAAACCTTATCAAAATGAGTCGACAATGTTACTTAATCAGATAACACTTATCAATAACAAATAAGCAAATATATATTATTTATTTATAAACTGATAAATTGCAGCACAAAACGCAAGTGCATAGATTACTGTTTACATAGCTGTACTATATTTAGACTGTTTGTATATCAAAATGTCACTATTGATATCTTGGTTTTATATCAAAGCGAGTTGTATGTTTCAGACGAGTTCCAAACGTATATGAAAGGAAAGCAGATCAAAGCTGAGACAATCAAGGAATTGTGTGAAATGGGTTTTGACTCCTTCAGGACTGTATTGTTGGTAAAGGAGGCCGACATACAAATGATGAAAGCCCCACCAGGTCAACGAAGACTTTTGGGAAGCATTGTGGATGAATATAAAAAAGAAAGGGCGGCACCTAATGGTAGGTATCTGAAAATCTATACCATCTTTATGATATAAAACCACATTATTTGCATATATGCCTTTTTAAATTTTGATTTTTGATTCGAATACAAATGGAAGCAATATGTAATTAAATATAAATACAAAAGCTATAAAAAGACAAACCAATATGTGATCAATATGAATTGTGATTATTTGAAAACAGTACCAAATGGAACGACTCACATGCCCCCACCTCCCTACACACCTCAATCTACCGAAGAACAGCCAACAGAACAAGCAGATCCTCTTACTCAGCCAACCCAAAATGCACCACCAGAGCACGATGTCTGGGTTGACTGCCCTATGGATATTGACGGAATGGACCAAGCTCAAGGATATACTGATTATCAGTATCAGGCACAGGGAAATACACAAAGTACATTTGGATCATACAATCCACCTTAACCAAATCCGTCTCAACGAGGTTGGAATCCTTCACAACAACCACACTATTATCACCAGCATGCTCCACAACAACGAAAGGTAAGTTGTACTAAGCATATCTAATTCATATGCATAGATACAATGATTACAAAAACGAGAATTTTATATGGTTTAGTAAATACTACATATTTACATTAAATAATGTCCATGCAACCAGGAATTAATCCAAAATTAACGCAGTTGAGCGAACTTACATTTTTCAACATGATAATAAGTTGTGGTTATGGCAATGTATTCAATGTAGTATTATCATTATCATAACAGGTACCCAAGAGTGGATCATGGAACGCGATGACTAAACTGGGAAAATATGTAAGAACTGGATTAGACAATGTTGTCAGCTTTATTGGCGTAAGTATCATAGCAATATATTCTTAATACGTAATATACGCATAAGTAATTCAGTGAAACTATGAAGTGAAATGAAACGTTTAAAAAACGAAATTCTATCCATAATTACTATGTGTGTCTATGAAACAGCTTATAGATAAAAATGTATATCAATTAGAATTGTTTCCTTTTATTGTTTTAACAAATGTATTTAATGGGAACTTATTGTATTCCTAAACGCATCCATAAGTAATTTTTATTTTGTGACATACTTATACATTTGATAAGGATTTTTCAAATTATCATTCTCTCGAAGAATCAAATGATTAAATAACGTTGATAGGACATTTAATTATATGTTATATCTGCTGTAGGGGACAAAGGATGACCTCAAATTCGAGTACGTCGATGAAATGAAATTAGTAAAGTTGTCCCTGAAACAGGATTTCGCTGACACTCAAAATAAAGTCAGACGCTGCACAATAGGTATCATATATTATTAAATCTTTTGCTTTTTAATGCATAAGTGAATCTGTTCAAATTATACAGAAGGGCTTTATATGATATGAGCAATTTTTTAAATCGTTCACAATCACAAAGATAGTACATACGTTTTAATTTTGCAAAAATGTTTTGATATGATACCTTTTGGAGATACACGAATTGCTAGCTGTAATGCTAACATGGTCATGAGTGAAAATGAATACAAAACGGTGACACGGCTCCTATTGCTTTATATATGCCAACCTGCAAGAACATAATCATTATTTCTGATGTTCAGACGCCAAATAAAACCACAAATATTGCCCATTGTCGACAAGTGTTTGAACATCTTTCAAAATAAGATTTATAAGCAATATTTCCAATTTAACTTTTTAGGCAAGAAACATGCAAAGCAACAACAGAAGACAATAATGCTGGTTGGTGCAACTGGAGCCGGTAAAAGCACCCTGATCGACGGGTTCTGTAACTACATCTTTGATGCAAAATGGACCGAAGAAACTCGATTTCGTTTGATTGATGAACATGCAGACGAAATTAAGAATAAAGCTGAAGGTCAAAGTAAGTCCCAAACTGAACGGATTACTGTGTATACAATCACGAGTGGTGATTCTAATAGGTTACCCTACACTCTCAATCTCATCGATACTCCTGGATTCGGTGATACAAGGGGTATCAAACGTGACCAAATGTTAGTTGACCAAATAAGAGCCTTGTTTAGTAACCCAGAAAAGTATAAGATAGATACCTTAGATGCGGTTTGTTTTTTGGCAAAAGCCCCCGATGCCCGATTGACACATACACAAAAATACATATTTGATTCAATCTTGTCAATTTTTGGAAATGATGTTGGGGAAAACATATTAGTTATGGTAACATTTGCCGACGGGGCAGCACCTCCAGTTCTAGAAGCTGTCAAGGCTGCAAAGCTTCCTCACAGGAAACATTTTAGGTTCAATAATTCTGCGCTTTTTGCAAATAATGGGCGTGGGAAAGGGGAGACTGATGTTGATGCATCCGATTTTACGAAGATGTTTTGGGAAATGGGTGAAAAGAGCTTCGCTGGATTTTTCCAATTTCTAAAAGAGCTTAATCCAAAGAGTCTTACCTTAACAAAAGAGGTCTTGGAGGAAAGGCAAAACCTCAAAGACACACTCCAGTTTATTGAGAGCAAGATACACAAAGGATTAGCCACTATGAGTAAGCTAAGGAAAGAGGAACGGATTTTCCAGCAACACGAGCAAACAATAAAAGATAACAAAGATTTTAAATACACTGTCACAGAAGTTGTTTCCCGTCAAGTTGAATGTGAGTTAAACCGTCACGTTACCCATTGCATGAACTGTCACCATACCTGCCATGAGAGATGTGCGTACAAAGACGACGCAGACAAGGCCCGTTGCGTTGCGATGAATCAAGCAACTGGAAAGTGCCAGCGGTGTCCACAGAAGTGTATTTGGAGTGATCACAAGAATTCAGGGTACTATTTGGTCAATGAGGAGACAGAAGTAGAAAAAACTTACTCGGAAAAACAAAGAGAATATGAGAAGGCAACTGGAATGAAAGCTTCACAAATTAACGTGATTGATATGGTTAAAGGTGAGTATCTTCAAATCAAATATGATGTTGAAAACGACGTGAAAAAATGCCGGCAGATTTTGCAACGGCTTCGGGAGATAGCTTTAAAGCCAGACCCGCTTTCTGAGGTCGAATATATCGACATGCTTATTCAAGCGGAGAGAGATGAGCACAAGCTAGGCTGGGAAGAACGCGTACAAGAGCTACAAGACCTTAAAAAAGGGGCTAAGCGTCTTCAGGATGTACATAGCAACAAGTCACTTCTTGCAGATGTATAAAACAGAAAACATGAGATAAAGATACTAATATTCAAAATACACGACACATCAAGATAAATTATTTGGTCATTCAATTGATATTGTCCCAAACTTTAGATTTTGATTATATATTATTAAATGAACCCTCTAAATGATATGTGTGACCATCCTTTTTTATATTATATAATTATGGACAAGGCTCTTATAAGGTCATTTAATCGATTACGTTTAAAATCCTCTAGTTTAAATTTTATAGTATATTTGTTCAGTCGATAAATGCCAAACTTAAAGATAATGATTGGGTATCATTTTATGAATCCTCTAAATGATATGTGTGACTATCCTTTTTTATATTATATAATTCTTGACAAGGCTCTGATAGGCTTCTTGATAAGGTCACTTAATCGGTTACGTTGAGCTTCTCTAGTTTAAATCTTACAGTATTTGTTCAGTTGATAAAGGCCAAAGCAACATATAATGATTGGATATAATTTTATGATTCTTCTAAATGATGTTTGACTTTCCGTTAAATATAATATTGGACAAGGCTCTTATAAGTCACTTCATCGGTTACGTTAAAATCATTTGAAATCGTAAAAGTGAGCGTATCCATAGCAAATTTGAGTTATTTAAAATTGTCATTTCCTGGGTAATAGCCAGGAAACCAATGTAGAATAAGTTGTAATTGTTAACCTTTAAGTCATATATTGAGTATCGTAGAAAGAAACTGATTTATACCAGTAAAACGTTATTTGGTATAAACGCTATGGTAAGTCTCGGATAAATGTTTATAATATATTAAGTGTTTGACGACAAATACTGTGAGCATTTATGTTATTGTTCTATGATACAATTGAAATGTGAAAACAGAAAGAAAGGTATAAAAATTTCAATGTAAAATATCATGATAACTACAGTTTACCAGTAGCTTCATATATGTTTATAACAGCAAATTCAAATAACATAACAATGAAACTTGTAAAGTTCTAGCATACATTGTGCAGTCATATGTAATATTTGTATGCGATCCCGCAATTTCGAGCCGTGGGCTCGTACGTTCAAACACTCACACTATGAAGGTTGAGTTCAAAATGATTGGTTCAAACCAAAAGTAAATTTACTTTTCACAGCAGGTTGCCGTGGATTGAGATTAATTTTGATTCGTTGTATGTACTTTGTGTGTACCAGAATGTATATAAATATACATTGAGCATTATCAACTAAATGTAAATATACTAATTTCTAACATATATGATTTATATAAACTATAAATTTGTTAAATTGTGTGTCCTGTGTGTTAGTAAACAGGCATTCCAATGTGAATGAGCATTATTATCTTATGCATTAATGAAAAGATTACATTCTGATTAATTTGATAAACCTAATATCTAGCGTTATAAAACATGATAACATTTACAGCATTTACCCGATGGTTGCTTATTGTTATGTGGGGACAAAATGATTATATATGTCTAATTTGGACGTGAATTATATGATTGTTTGCATATAAATGAGGTCCGCTTTGAAAATATTTGGACATGCTTATTAGCATTATCAAAGCAATTTACATAACAAAACCGATTAAAACATGATGAGAAGCAAAAGCAGACCTTAAAATACAAACACAATTTGTGTGAAATCAATTATGTTTAGACATACAAAACGTATAATTCAAGATATTTTTATATCAAAAGTCACAATGGTTTTTATTTACAGTTTCAAATCACAAATGAAACTTCATGAATTTGGTTATTGTTTGGTTGGTTGAAATCTTACTGACACAATTATATAATATCTTGGCTTTTAAGAAGCGATGTCCTGATTTGATTGTAAAATCGATTTTATTTTTGCTAGAGTTGTGTAAAATGTGCCTGAGTTAGTAGACTTTTATCGTTTTATTCATTTAATGTTATCACATTTCCACTGTAAATTGAATTGACAATATCATCTTGTATCAAACCAATTCATTGTCTCGCGGCAAACTAGCTTATGGCAAACTGTGTGAAACTATAATATGTATATTTTGATATTTACACAAATGCAGAAATTGTATAAAGACTAATGTATGCAGAAGGTGTCAATAATGTCAGTGATATATCCAATGCGAAAATATACTGTTAATTGCTCCATGCAAAAACATTCAATATGTAATATGAAAATGTCACCATTAAGATAATATATAGGAATTACGTCATATTATCTTACTTGTTTTAACAAATAAATTTTTATAGTGTGCTTCTTTTCATTTGACTTCAAGTAGTGACTTCAAGTAGAATAGTACAGAATAATACAGAAGATCTATTAAAACACTTATATGGTTAATGTCCCATTAAATGATGAATAATGGATTTATTTATTGGAATTAATAGGAATATGCTCAACAGTAAATATTTTGATAATATACCAACCAGAAGCAGACATTAAAAGTGTTTACCAAAATCCATATGCTAACAAGCTTGAACATTATATGTGTTTGAATATTAGCAGTTATGCATAATGTTTCATCATTCTACTTTATTTTAAATCAAAAGCTAAGTTACATAAGTGACAGAAATATGAAATATGAAATATGAAGATTGATATCGGGCTTTGTAGTTAACAATTAGACTGATATATTTGATTGGTAGCATCGAATGATATAAATTATAACAAAATGGTTCAGACAAAACAGTTATGTAGTAATTCATCGCCACTTAATCTATTTCTATTAGACAAAGTGATGATATTTATTTTTGCTCGTATATTGAAATAGTGTTCGATTAGTTTAATGTTGCAACTGCAAGTTTCACATACACATAATAAACATACGTATGCAGATCGCGACCTTGTTGGTACAACTTTTCCTTTCTATATTTAGAAATCAGCTTAGTCATACAATTTAACATTTCACTATTTATAGCGCCTCGTCTGCACTTGATCAATAACGTTGTCATTTATCTTGTTTAAGCTTCCTCTGATATACATGCGATCATTTTTGAGAAAGCGGAAAATAAAACATATATAAAAATGTATGTATATACGATAAACAATAAAGTACATATTGTCTCTAAAACACAAAGGAAAGCATAACAAAAACACTAATGACAATGGATTAGAAAATACACTGTGTTGTATTTCATCGAAAAATCACACTTTAATTATCTTGCAACCGGTATAATTGTATGCATAGTAAAATATCTGAATACTTCTTCATAATAAATAAAGGTCGAATATATTTAACTTGTGTTTGTGTGCCTTCAGCATGAGAAAAAAATATTACTTGCTAAAATCAACTTATGTTTCGTTTATTAAATGCAAACAAATATTCGTAAGAAGAAGGAATATTTGTATTTCATTATTGATTGTATCGATATAAAAGAGAATAGACCATTATTATACAAAGCCAACAAAACCATTGTTGTTAAGGTATCTACATGGCATATACTTTTTAAGTTTGTCAATCCAAATATAACCGTTTCATTCAACAAAGTATACACCAGCTTAGTGAAGTTTTTCCAAATAGCGATGGATTACGTGATGGTTGCGGCCATTGATTTTGGCACCACTTTCTCAGGATATGCATTCTCCTTTAAATCGAATCCTGAAGATATCAAGATGAACAAGAATTGGGGCACAGCCTTAGGATTTCAGGTAATATTTTAATATCGTAATTATAGAGATATATTTGAAATATTATTTTTAATGTAGCGCTCACAACTGGCATTTATGATTTCTAAATTATCAATCAGAAAATTAGAAAATCAGAAAGGATGCATAGCACATAGTATCAAAAATAACATTCATTATTTTTCTTTATATTATATTTGTTTTTAGCAGTAGATTTAATTTGATAGTAATTTGGTAATGTGAAGGTAGCTAGATTACAACATAAAAATTGGTAAAAAAAAATGTTTATACAGTCCTACAAGACATCAACATGCGTCCTTATCAATCCAAGTGGCGAATTCGAGTCCTTTGGATTTTCTGCGGAAAGCACATATGGGAAATACTTGGAAGAAGATCGAACGAGCGAGGGACGATGGCAACTCTATCGCCATTTTAAGATGATTCTTCATAAGCAGCAGGTAAATTATATATTCATTTTGTCAAAACATGGGAGCTTTATTTGTCGTTTTATTATCCTCATTAGTATAAAGAGTTTACATATTTAGTTTCTAAGAATAATTTTACGCTGCTTCAATGATAAATGTAAACATTTTTATAATGTAACAGTTTTATAAATATTTATTTTAGAACGCGATATTTTTACGCAGGTATATTAATTTAATACTTAAAACGCGATATTTTACGCAGGTATATTAATTGTACTAATTTTACTTATTCATATAGAAAAACGTTCATATTCTAGCATGTCAATAGAGAATCTTGCATAGAATCTTGCAGTGGACAGTCAAAACAAGCGCTTGAAATATTTACATTTGCGCTGCGGTATCTGAAAAATCACCTGTTGGATGTAGTCTCGACACAAACTACGACGTAAATAAAATTCATTTATTGTTTCACACTGATATTGTTTTTCGACTCATTAAGATAAGAGCTAATGCAGTGTCATTAGACAGCTATAAATTACACTTCAGATCTAACTCTTATTTAGTCTTAGCAAACACATAAACTACTTATATGTGATGTTTTACGCATGTAATGTTTAGACGCTTTACTGATCGAAACCTTTCCATCTATTCATGTCGAAACAAATGCTGATCCGGCAAATTTATATATTGATTCTCCAAACATACCATTGATAAAGATAATTTAATGATTTGTTGTCATTAAAGAGTGCCGCGAAGCGATATGATTCGATGGGTAATAACAGTGCCGGCCATCTGGAATGACCATTCCAAACAATTTATGAGAGAAGCAGCTTTCAAGGTACATTTATAAAATGAGATGTATACGACTTTATATCGCATGCTTCTTGCATATAAGAATCGCAGGGACATACTAAATAGTTCTAAATTGCCTAACTAGTCTTCAATCATACTTCGCAAAATATAAAGGGATGCTAGGGTATTGTCATTAATATTTGAAGTACTTGAAGGCATCAGAAACTCAAGAAATAAAAACCTACTTCACGTTTTGCTGGCGAAATATTGATACTTGACCCTCATTTAAATGGTTGGATTAACATTAGGATTTACCCATGGTCCGTTCAATCACCTTCTCTCAGGCCAATTACCGACGTATTGCCATCAACACATAAAATGCGATTATATTAGTGTGTTATTTCTAAAGCATAGCGTGACCAAAGGTGTCTGCCAAAGTAATATGCTATGTTTTTTATGTGATCGTATTTTGTTGTCAAGGCTGGCTTTATGCCTTCAATGGACTCCCACCAACTGGTGATTGCCTTGGAACCCGAATGTGCATCGTTATACTGCAGAAGACTAAAGTGTGCCGAATTCATAAATGAACCTGAGGAAGACACCATTGCATTTGTGCCCGAGACAAAATATCTTGTTATCGACTGCGGAGGTATGTTTTATTTTCGTTATGACTTTATTATATAAGATTTATTTATTTTTACTCGAAGTTTGTTTCTAAAAAGAATTTAAATTTCTCTAAGATTATCCTTTTATTCATATAAATATATTGACATTATCATTTGATAATCGACTTTTTTCTTAAATATATACCGTCATAATTGTAACAAGAGCTTTGACGTACATGTATTGGAGGCTTTTGTCTCATGAACAAGGTAAGGTCATTTATATTACTTAAAAATGTATACTCTTTAGGTGGAACCATTGATATTACTGCACACCAGCTGCGTGATAACAACAGTGTCAGAGAACTGCATTCTGCTACTGGAGGCAACTGGGGTGGAACACAAGTTGACAAGCAATTCATACAGGTGGTTATTGAGATGCAAATATTTGACATGAAGTAATATCAATCAATGGTATTTCTCATAATTACAAAATAAACTCAATTTATCTAGATGGACATATCCAGTGTTATCAAATTGTTTTAAGTGTAAAATAGGTATTTTTCGAAAGTCTGGCAAATTCAAAATAAACTCAACACATTTATAGCATGATTCATGAAACCTGCTACATGTTTGATTTCATCTTTTATTTTTTAAAAGGTTTTGGAGGATGTTCTGGGTGCCGACTTCATTCAATTCTATCGCAAAGAATGTCCCCAGCAATGGTTAGTTCTGATGACAGCATTCGAGACTGCAAAGAAACTTGTAAAACCAGACGGCGAGGCAACTATCAACATTCCGCTCTCTTGGGCTATAGACGGCCAATATCGCCAATTCACAAATGGAAAGAGAATTGATCAACGTATAAACAGTGAAAAGTCATATGGTGTATCATTTGTCAATGGATCGATCATTATGGAGCATTTTGCAGTTCGAAAACTCTTTGTACCTATAGTGAACCAAATTATCAATCATGTTGAAGGATTGATGGGAAGCCCCAATTTACATCCACTGAAGTATTTCTTTATGGTCGGAGGCTTCAGTGAGTGTGCATTTTTGCAGGTAAATATTATCAAATGAACTTAAATGTCATAAAGGCAATTTTTATGTTTCATTGATATGGTCCCACGTCAATAAACACTATTGCAGATCTTCCTCGCTTAAATATTCGATATCATTCCTTTCAATATTCAAAATGTTCATTGAGATAACTTATTTTGCTTCTGTTTGTTAAACAGAGCATGCTCCTGGAGCGGTTTGCAGGACGCGTCCACGTTCTCATACCAAACGAATCACAAATGGCAGTCATCAAGGGAGCAGTATTATTTGGACACAATCCCGACGAAATAAAAAGCCGCATCTCCCCTCGAACCTATGGTTGCAGGTTCCTTCAAAGCTTCAACCCTGATATACATGATCCATCAAAGATGGTTGTTTATGAAGGGATTGCGAAATGCAAGGATTTGTTCAAGGTATTTGTTGAAAAGGATGAGGAGGTTCTAGTCGGTGATACACGGACATTTGAGTTCACAGCAGTGGATTCTGATCAAGATGGTGCTGATTTTCACTTTATGTGTATAGACCGAAAACCAAAGAAGGTAATTCTTTTGATTAAATCTAATCAAATTATGTTTTGATTAAATCCAATCAAAAGAATAAAAAGTTATCGTTAAGTTATTTGTTTAGAAAAAAAACGTGTGTGAATAATCAAACGTTTAAAGCTTTTATACCAAAACATGATAAATGAATTTCAAAAGAGACTGATACTTTATATAAAGAGCAATACAAATTTGTAACCGTTTAACATATAGAAACATATTGTATTGATTTATATCGAATGAGTGGGATGTAAAAATAAATGTAAAATCGATTATTTTCCCCACTGACATAACCACATATCCGAGCCTATCCATTGTTTATGTTCTTTCACAATCAAATTTTGCCATCATTTTTGTTCATGTTTGATGTTAGGTTCAATACATTGATGACGATGATGTAGAAGAGCTGGGGAATGTGCACGTTGATATGCCAATCAAAGAGGGAGGACGCTCAAGGGTCGTTCAACTGACCGTCACGTTTGGTGGCACGGAAATCAGTTTTGAAGCACTGGATAAAACCTCGGGAAAGCAAGCAAAATGCAAAATGAATTTTCTTGCCATATAATTGAGTACAGTTCAATAGAAATTGGAATACTTTCATCAAATGAAATGTTATAACATAACATTTCTAATATACCATTTATTACTTATTCCATGATTGTTTCTAGTCTAATTGTATATTAGGATGTATTGCTATGATCAGTAATTATCTGCAAAACTTATTTGTTTTCTACCTT
>LQRL01049554.1:23965-49749 GCA_001703475.1 Hydroides elegans | reverse complement strand
ACGGACAGACGGACAGACGGACAGACGGACGGACGGACAGACGGACAGACAGACGGACAAGCTCAACCCTATATCCCCTCGTTTTCACGGGGGATAATAATATAGATGTGCTATCCGGTTATTCATTGCTACGAACCTACATTCCTCATTTATCCAAACGATCAAAGACAAAAAGGAAAACAAACTCACATTGTACTTCCTAACCAACTCGTTCTTGCTTCCAATCTAAAGTAGGCCGTAACTATAAGTTTTATCACAAAGTTCTCAAAGAACATACAGCCTCAATCCACCAAACTTATCGTTTTACACACGAGGATTATTACTCAAAATGTAGCAGCAACCTGTTCTCTCTTTGCAAACCAGATATATGTGCTAGTTGCGTGGGTCGTTATGCTTGAAATAGAATTGCCCTTAACAAATGGGTAGCAGTGGGCTTGGGCGGATGGGATCGGATGTACATAGGAACAGACTAAAAGGCTCAGGTGCGTGTGATGATGTGACATTTTACCCTTATATGCTCAATATAATAACAGATTATAACAAGGGAATGGCTTAATAAAATGATGAGAAAGCGGCAAAGGTCAATGTGTAAAATTGTTTAAAAAAACCCATAAAACTATGACCATGGTCAAAGTTAATATTGACGTCAAAATAGTTCTCATTAACTTTATACCGGACAAGACATTTAAGGCCTGGTAATACTGGGGCTGTTTTCCTTTCTCAAAACGTATTTCAATCACTTACATGTATCTTTTATTTAAAATTGGTGTCGTGAAAATTCTGACCCTGTGCATCCAATACCATTGATTCCTATGTTTTCTTGGAATTTATTATATATATCAATCCCGATTCACTACTGAACATTCCACTAAGGTATAACTTTCGACCCTGGACATAATCCAAATACAAACACCATTGGGATGTTCGATTGGGCATTACCCAACACAAGGCAAAATGACCTTGAAAGCACTTCCGTCGACTTATTGTTTGCAAACAAATATTTAAGAGGCGTCAACGACAATTTGCTATGCAACAGAGGAAGTCATCGATCCCATGTGTTGACTCCGAAACGATCAAAGTGTGCGGCTTGTGGTGAACATATTAAACATATTTAATTGCATTTTGTTTCTTATGGCGCGTTTACGCAATTAAATATCCATTTTTTTTGCGGGAACAGAGGGGATAAATTGCTATGTTTTTTATACAAATGTGGATTTCGAAAATATCGGGTTTCGTGCTTTTTTCCTAGATTTTTCATTTGCGTGAACACGGCCTAAGTCTCATAGTCTACTATTTTAGGGTGTGTGGCAATATTTAAAAAAAGATCAAATTAACACGCATGTCCCTTTATGAATTCCTTTAAGTTTTATTTAAGTTCTTCTTAAGTCAACGATACTTGCGTACATCTTAATGTATGCAAAGGGGCTTTTACTTTTACGATATTTACGTTAAGTAAAGGTGAAGTATTAACGTCGCGAAAATACAAACGAAGTGAAAGCCCTTAATATGTGCGCAAGTTCGAGATATCGGTTGGCTCTTTTATCGATAAGACGAAGGTTGCTTGGTAGCAACCACTTTTGGCTGCCGTTCACCTTGTGATACATTCTTTGATGTTGTTAAAACGTTTCAAGTGAAACGTGTGTTGAAAGGGACAAGTGATGTAGTCGGAAAAAAAGAACGGACTTAAGCAAGAAGCGCTTGACCTTTTAACAGTTTTTTTTTTTCATTTGCTGGTGATTGAAATGTTACTTTGATTCTAGAGTTTTCCGATCGAGACATATGCGATTCGAAGCAATCAGAACTACACTTATGCAATCGATACTGTTTTTATGCAATCTTAGTGTTTATATCATTCAAATGAGTGTTTTACCACCTATTTCATACACAATTATTTAAATGATGTGATTAGTTTGCAATTAACTTAAATGAATACATTTTAAGCATGATTGATCTCCTATGACCTGTTCTATATGAAGACGAAATATAGGGGGAAAATGCGCTCATTTACGACTAAATATCACCGACTTTTGGTAACGTGGAGGATTAATAAACCTATAGATAATGATATACGTGAAATGTATAGTGTATAACAAACAATAAATTAAATCTTTATTACAACCACATAATAACTCGTCTTACCTCTCTGAACCTGGCGATGAGCTGCTGTCGCTGTGTGTCGATGCCCTGGATGTCGCGTCGCACTCCTTCAAGCATCTGCTTCTGCTGTACGTCGATCGACTGAAGGCGGGTCTGTGGAAAATATATATAACATAGCGCTTAGACTTCCACCATATGAAGATATATGTTAATAGATATGGCCATGGTTATGAGTAGGTGAAATACGAATAAAACTGAGTTGTACATAATCAGCACCTCAATGATGTATCGATGTCATTGACGAAAATCAAACCGTCAGGTAAATCAAGCTTATTGGGCAATGTTTATTTAGATTGTTATGGATCAACCATTGGATTATGATGAAAGTTGAACTCCGAATGTTTCGTTTCAATATATAATTAATGGTTTCCCACTATATCTTGAGACGGTATTTTCTGAGGAAAAAGGAAATATGTACCGGGCCTTTCTAAATCTTCAAAAAAAAACACCATCCGTTATCCAATCTACTCAAGTCAACATTATATGTGTACCTATTTCCTGTATATTTAATCGTTTAAGAGGAATATAAGTATCATATTGATGGCGTACATAAGATTACAAACAAATTAATGATTTCCAGTTTGTCTATTAGACTATATTACAGGTTACACTTAAGTTAGGTACATGGGGCTTCAGACAATTTCAAGTGCTGATTTTATCTTTTCCTGTCAGTGTGTCCATCTGGACATGTCAATAACTAACCTCCAAAACAGTAAAACACTGACATTCCAATATAAAAAACCTTCATTTTTATTTTGTATATCCACTTATCTCAGACATGAACAAGTAGCCGAAGCTCTTAAAAACTGACTGAATATTTATACATCTGAGTTTCCATGTATTTAGGAATAAACTATATACTTGCTTTTAATATAGCTTTAAGTCTTAAAAAGATATCATAGAATGATTGCTCATTGATTTTCGTAGATGCCTTATGGACGAATTTGATTGAATAATTTTGATTAAGAAAAAGAGGAAACGTGGCAAATGGCAATAGTATTTGCATGAACCTGTTCTATAGGCTTAATACATGTATGCACAGACCCCTTCATTTCGAGTGTTATGTTTTGTATAATAATAATTCGAGGTATTTCCATGGACTTAAAATATGGATTTTCTCACGATGTAGACAATACTGCCACTCGATGAAATAAAAACCATGACAATTTGAGCTTCAAGTTGCATTCATTTTAAACATAAGGCCAATTGAAAATCGTGAATACGTCCAAATCATATATAGATCATTCCTCTAATAGACTTCATTTGCAAAAATAATATTATATGGATACTTTAAGAGAAAATTAATCAAGCGTAATGCATCATTTAGTTTTTCTTGATTTTTCTTAATTTTTGGTTTCCCCATGACGAATTCTCTTATAGACTATATATCCTACAGTTTAATTCCTTACGCACTTTCTTATATTAAAAAAACAACAGCACTTCATATAACCACTTAGACTCTATTGTACTTTGGATGCCGTAACAAACGCGACAGCAAACGAAAACTACCCCTTTGATTATAAAATTTCATCCTATATAAACCTAGATATGTTTTTCCAAAATGCCACAGGTCATATCACGACTTCAAATATAACTGTAATTTATTCAATACATTTGTCACTTTAATATAAGTTGATAATATAAGATACTTCGAGAGGGAGGTTGTAGATATTTGGAAAAGCAAGAATGAGAGCCAATAGGATGACAAACAAGGCAAAACTTTAGTTATTGGACCATCGAAGTTATTGGTCAGCGAATGAAACAAGATAGAATTTTATCATACGAATTTCAAAACACAAATAATAAACAAATGCATGCATATCTAGGCGGTCATTTCCCAAACATATCCAAATCAGACCAATAAACATGGAATGTTTTGCGAGCATCCCATATAAGGCGTTACTAATGCTGTTTAACCATGTATGTAGAACTATTGAATGACATCGTTTTTATGCATAAGAGATATTGGCTAAATAACATGCATTCTGTTGAATTGCTGCTGATAAAAATTTCAAAGAATTTAAAAAAAGAAATGGACAGGTGTGGCAAAAATCGCCAAAAAATACAACGTTTTTAGAATTTAAAAAGACCAAAGAATAAAAAAGTTATTTGAGATACAAGTGGTTTGTTAACAAATTTTATATGGATTAATAGTCCACCCCGTCTTGGTAGAAATGTATAAACTATGAGTAGCAAACCACATTAAAGGTGCTCGCCAAGTTCAGTGAATATACAATATTGAGAAAAAACACGATAATAATATGTTGATATCTTGTCTGACTAGCAAAATACAATTGAAAATAAACTGATAGTGATAGAATTGGACTAGACTATATATGAAGACCATATATGGTCATGTCATGGTCAGGAAATATTAAAACAACTTGTTGTTTTGTTATGTGTGTGCCTATTTCACCGAGTGAGCACTTGAATATTGGGGTACCACCCTTCAATCAATGACGATTTTCTCTTAAAGTATCCATATAATATTATTTTTGCAAATGAAGTCTATTAAAGGAATGATCTATATATGATTTGGACCCATTAACAATTTTCAATTGGCCTTATGTTTAAAATGAATGCAACTTGAAGCTCAAATTGTCATGGTTTTTATTTCATCGAGCGGCAGTATTTTCTATGTCAACGACCTATCTAAGTTTTGTTGAGTATATTCTATATCGATCTTGAGATAAAGTTTCACTTTAGACTGTACATGACATCTCACATGTTTTTGTGTGATTTTGATTACTTTTATAAATGTTCTTATCGAGCAACAGATTTCCCAAAATAACTTAATTAATTCATCTGATTCAAAATTGGGAAAACTCTATTTCTTCATGGGGATGTAGTTCAGTAGTGATAAGATCGCATAAATGCAATGTAAAACATATATATCTAACAATTTTGAAATATCGTTTACTATGTATTTATTTCTATTATTACTGATATACGTTTAATTTATACAACTCACCTCCCTCTGCTTGTACTTTGCTAACAAGTCATTCTGCTCTTTCGCGATCTGCTTCTGAACCGCGTCACGCTCGTCTTCGAAACGCGTCATCACCTGGTAAGGGAAAAAGAAGGCATTTGATTGGTTAATAGTAGTAAGGAAAACGGAAATTAATATAGATGAAAATAAGCGTAGATGGTATGGATGTTAAACCGCGTTCACTAGAACAAAAGAGCGCGTATATAAAAGCTAGAAAACCGAAAGCTTCAAGCCACATTTGTATAGAAACATAGCAATACATCCCTTCTGTGCCTACTTTTAAGCATTATCACCGCGCTTTTTGCGTGAACGCCGCTTTACACTATTTATTTATATAAACTACATGGACCGATAATGAGAAGAAACTAAGCTGATAGATAATTCTTCTATATGTTTAAAGCAAATAAAACTAAAACTATAATCACAAAAAGTGGTGATTGAATCTACTTTCACTTAAAGTGTATTGCGTCTATATTCTTGTAACCCCTCAACCCTCCCTAAATTGAGGATTCGTCTAACCCACGCGTCATACCAAGCGTTGAATTACAACTTAACCACAATATTTATTTGGTTTCATCCCATTGTCATGATTGTTAGACAAATGTAGTGTTAATCGGTACGATGTTATATAATTTTCTATATATAAACAAGATTACAATAAAAATAAAACTTCAAGAGCCTTGATGAAATGTATGCACCCACTCCCTTCCCTTTGGTTTCATATTCAACATGGTAAATTCAAAATGATGAAATTAATACAGAACAAAATGGACTACTCCTGACAAGGGACAATCTGTAAAATCTAGGCCATGCAACCTGAGCATATAAACCCTTATGTGCTTTATTGCGAATTGCGTTTTGCGAATTGCGAATTTATCTATTACTCTTTTTAGCTAGAAATTATATTTAACATTTTCTATAGTTCATAAACGAAATCGTACAATGTATTCTGTTGCCGCTTAGTTTATATGTTTAAATCGACCTTAGAAAGGCAACCTGAATTTTAGCATCACTCTCGATGATTTGAAACTGAAATCTACCTCCACCTCTCAAAGTAGAATCTGTATTAAATCACTAATTTGAAATCCTACGTACCACAAATGCTTTAGCACCTCATTATTACCAATATATACCCCGATATATATATATATCCTATATACATGTACGTACCCTTAATTCTAACCTTCCAAATTGCAAAACCATATACATGTACTCTACCTCCAGCTGCTGAAATTCTAGATCATCGACCAGCTGTTTCTGCTGTTCGACCGCCTCTGCTTCCTGCTGGGCCAGCAGGTTCAGAGCCGCCCTCTCCTCTTGGCTGCCAGCTTGTTGCAGCTGTGACTCGGTGCCGCTTAAGATCAGCTGTAGCTGTTCCAGCTGGAGTTTCTCGCGCTCGATCTTGGTTTGCTGTTGAGAAAAAAAATGAAATAAATTATTTAGTTAAATTATTTTCTAAATGATTATAAACATATAAATATAAGTTTGTTGCAGCTGAGACTTGGTGCCACTTAGGATCAGCCGTAGACTACCATTTGGAGGATTGTAAAGAGTTATTCCTTTAAAACACTTTTTAATGATATGACAAAATGCAAATATATTTGCTTTTGGAACTTTTCGCCCTAGCTGTTACAGCTGGAGTTTTTCGCGTTCGGGGTTTGCTTGCTGTTTAATATAAGAAAACATAAAATATAAATGTTTGAATCAAGTGATCGATAAATAAATCATAAATAATGTATTTAGATAAGATACCATAAGCAAGCATAGCAACATACAGTCGCGCGCATTCCTAACCCAACAACTGTAACGATAAACTATAACCGATAACCGCAAAAACGATAACCGATAAACGATAAACGATAAACGATAACCGCAAAAACGATAACCGATAAACGATAACCGATAAACGATATCTATGAGTGGTATATAAAGATACTAGGCGATTAGCGAATGTAATTCCTGATTTTATTGTTTATCATTTTAAAGCATCACTCTTACGTTTTAGCGTAACACTAGATTTTCTAGTTCACTAGATATCTTGATTTGACACATGATCTATGATCTATATTGTTATTTGTCAGTTATTGATAGGCAGAACTGATTTTAGTTTTTTCCTAACCCAACAACTGTAACGATAAACGATAACCGCAAAAACGATAACCGATAAACGATAAACGATAAACGATAACCGCAAAAACGATAAACGATAAACGATAACCGATAGGAATTTTGTTGGGTTAGGACCGCGCGCCACTGTATATATCAAAATGCCGTTTGTTTAGCCCAAGCGGTTTTTAATAATGTTCTTGCCGCCGAAAAATGCTTACCGATGATCGATTGCAAATTAAAAAAAAAAAACTATATATTCATGTGAAAACGATATTTACATAAACTGTAAGATTTCATTTTGATAGGATTCTTATTCGAAGCAAATTCAAGTATGATGAGTTCTAGGCACTGAGATTTTCACATATTTCCCACATTTTCTTCTCAAGGTACATTTTCTATCAAAATGATCTTAAAAAATCTGGCCCCATTTCTTTATTATCTGATTATTTCATTTTAAACACTTGTGACACTATCTATTCATAACTTAATAGGAAATATATTCCATTTCATAAAGAAACCTAGTGATTACAATCTCACAATGTATCAAATACCGTGCATACACTAGGATTACACCTATTTGAACTGAAATTTGGATTTAGCACACATTATGATTTTTTTCATAAATCGTGCCATAAAAACCCTGACTTTTTCACGAAACTCAATATGATTTGTATTGCATTGGATGAAAATGTCATGGAGCATATACATGAATTTTGTTACACTTTCAGTGAATTTGACCTTATGAATCACTTTAAGTTTAAAAGGACAACTTAAGGGTACGTCCTTAAGAGGTAATTTCACATGCAATATTTCGTGAAAAGACAATTTTTATCTTTCCATAGAGACCCATTTGTAAAGGGTGAAAAAGGCCCAAGACCCAGTTTTCAATTGGCCATTAATCGTCAATAAAAATTCTCAACACTAAACAATCAACAGTGCGTGATTTTAAATGGATGCCATTTAAATATTCATTTAAACTCAAGTTAAAATGAAGGGGGTTTTAATATTTAAATACCCCAGTAAATATTTATTTTCAAAATGAGAGGCTTTTAAGTTGTATGCAAAATATCTTCAAGAAAATATTTCTTTAGATATACGTCTATAGGAGTAGATACATGTTTTGAATGAAATCGAGATTTTATAACAAAAATATAATTACATGTATTTAAAATTCAATGTATGGTGTAGCATTTTGACATCACGAATTTCAGTGGAAGGTTTAATATCCAACCCTGTGAATAATAATTCATGGTTCCATAAGTTTCGATTCTGATTTTTACCCTTTCTGAAATAAAGTGTGTCAATTGCACCAGTATATCTTGATTCCGAGCAAAAACAAGTAGTATGTCAGTTTGTTTTATTTATTATAGGCAGCAGCCCCTATTTGGTGTTATTTCCCTTATCGGAACTATGCATTCTCTATAATATTTGTCTTTTTATCTACATTGCAGGATGAATATACATGTAGATCCCTATGATTGAATTTATGCCAGGGTTATTGCTTCAGGGAAGGTCTTTTAAACCTTGTAATTTTGATAGATAAAACTGACAAAATATAATGATGATGGCTAAGGATTATATCGACTAGCATGTTTGAAGTCAAAACGCATAAGGTCATTATGAAGAAAGAAACTGACATGTTAGGGGAAATAGCGAAGGACAACCTTTTATTTCCTGGTTTGAATTTCACTGTTTAATACTTTTAGATAGATAATTGTAAATGCCGCAATTGCTATAATCCTATCGAAATGTATCCTCCGGTCGTGTGTGCAACAACGACCCCCCTGCCCTTTTACACAGTTTTCAATATAAATTCCATGGTCTTTATTATCGTGATTTGAACAATAATATAAAGTAACAAATTGTCAACGTTTCAGCGACAGGTTTTTTATTGGGCATGTTTCTGTTCGCCAAATACCAAGCCTGAAAACAACGTAGTTCTGACGTTTAAATTGCAGATTTCTTTAACTGCTCCTTATGACATGCGACACTGCTATTTGCGTGGGTTCTACCTTTCTTTCAAACTTAAAAACATGATGTTTTTAACGTTTGTATAGCCAATGTCTTACCTGCTCTTTGTGGCTAGCAACACTACTATTGAGCGTGTTCTGTCGCTCTTTCAGCCGGTCTAGCCGTGCCTGTTCAAGCTGCAGCTGCTCGATTTCGCCTTTGTGCTCGCCTTCCAGCAGGGCCTTCTCCATTTCCAGCTGCAAAGAAATGATAAGAAATTAAATATTTGGTTAAATGGTTTGGTTATGTATAGCTAAGTTAAGGGAATGTATGCTAATGTTCAAGGAGTATAGTGTGGTATAAAAATGCTGTATATGGGTTATAACGCGACTGTGTATAGTGGTGGATGTAAAACAATTACATTTTGGTTAAAGTATAGGCGTAAGATTCGGCTTGTTGTTCACTGAATCCGGATGTTCAATTCAGTATTTATGTAACAGGTTACCATTTTTTAAAGAGATGCATAGAAACGCAAGATGTGGTGGGCAATAAACCTGTAGGGGTTTACGACTTTACGTCCAAGTATGAGCTTACTCATCATTTAAGTATTGTTTAAGGAAATGATATTCATTGTATGCAATATGATATATATTTGTTAAAGATTATACAGTTTTTTAAGGGCGAAAAAATATTTGAAAGAGAATAATTCAGGATAATGTATGAATTAAACACGCATTTATACAACAGGCGTTCATGCATAATACTTTAAATATACTGAGTAATAATCATTCAAAGCTCATCATGTATTGTCTGTGCTAGATATTAGACAAAATCAATCAACGTTCATACATATTACCGAAGTAGAAATGTCCTTGGTAAAAATATAATCTTAATATTATCTTAAACTAGAAGCGAAACGGTTATTAATGGCATATAACAATGTGAGAATTATTATATCAAGATAAGATTATCCCTTTAGATTTGATACGTTATAGAACCGGGAATCCATTTTTCGATGTACTGGGGGCAACATCAAAATTTCTTTTTGCCATAGAAATTACGTTAATCAATATTTTTTCTTGATATTTGGCATCATGGTCGATACATCATTTGTGCAATAATTTATGTTATTTTTATTTCAATACTATGTGGTTAAATGGTTGAATATAGCAATGAAAGTTGGTAAATGACATGTCGATGCAAGAATCTATTATTCGCAGTAATACCCCTTTATACTCACATTTAATATAGGACGTGTACCCTATAGTTCACAGTCAAATACAATGATTGTATTCTAGAGTGTGCTATATTGTGAACCCATTATGCCGCCCTATTATGATGGAATCTATTTTCGGTGCCATATATGGCTAAAGGTGTATATTTTTATATGTTTATATGAAAGAGCAATACTTTTAGTTTTTCACGTACTTCTCAATAGTGATGTGGTATTTTCTATTTGGATATCAATCGATTTTATAGTCACAAAAATAAAAAGAAAAATGCCGAAATATAGAAGGTGGACAGATGATGAGATGAAAAATGCTATAGACTTAGTTTTATCTGGAGGATCAGTTTATAAAACTAGTAAGAAATATGGAATTCCAAGCAACACTCTAAAACACAGAATAGAGAATGGTGATCCTAAAAAGCCTGGCCCTAAAGCATATCTATCAAAGAACGAAGAGAATAATATTGTGAAATATGTTCATATGGCTAGGACGGATAACCCTGTTACTCGGCTAGTTTCCTGCAGGTATTTGAATATTTTTCTTTTCTTTTGCACTGAATTCCGACCAAGAAGGAATTATTTTAACTAAATTTAATTAATTTTCTAATGCATTGTAGCATTGAACTTTTGATAAGAATGTTATATTTTTACTCGCGCCTTTGGCGCTGCTCATACTTTAACTCGCGCCTTTGGCGCTGCTTTGAGAAAATGATGAATGGCATGATTGATATGATTTGCTGGTATTATATAAATGTTTAATACACTGAGAGTACACTATGAGAATATTTGATCTTGTTTTTCACAGACAGCTAAAGAATTTTGAGAGTATGATATTATACTATTGAATATATTTTTTTTAGGCCTGGTGTGATAAGTTGGTGTTGCATTACATTTCTTTATTTCAAATGTTTAAGACTATACAAGACGTTGAAATATATCGTCTATGTCGCGACGTCATCCATTCATGGTGTATCTCCCACTAAACAATAAGTTTTCACTCTCTCTTCAGCTTTGGAGACCATATTTGGAAAGCGTTATGAATAAATGGGTGTTACTGCGAATAATAGATTCTTGCATCGATATGTCATTTACCAACTTTCATTGCTATATTCAACCATTTAACCACATAGTATTGAAATAAAAATAACATAAAGTATTGCACAAATGATGTATCGACCATGATGCCAAATATCAAGTAAAAATATTGATTTACGTAATTTCTATGACAAAAAGAAACTTTGATTTTGCCCCCAGTACATCGAAAAATGGATTCCCGGTTCTATAGATAATCTAGGAATTGAAGGTGCGTAATTTTTAAATTCAGATTTTAATGTCATGTTTTGTCACGTTCAGCAACTTTTATTCAAGTTACCATTCAATCTTCAGTATTTCCTTAAACTCACACATTCACCCATTTTCAACAAAACTGTTCACTACAAAACATTGATGTCCATTAAGTTACTTATTATCGATCAGCTTACCTTTTTCCAAAGAACGTCATGTCAGTAACTAGCTTGTATAATGGTTTGTTTTAAAGGTACAGTAAAAAATAAAAATGAACTCAAAACTTAAATTTCAACAAGAGCAAATGGAAACTAAGAACAGAACATAAGATGTGAGGTAAAAAAATAAAAGAGGTACCGGTAAACAGAATTAAAACCACATTAAGAAAATTCGAACGCAAATCTATTTGTGAGAACTTCTTCAAACAGAAAGGACAATTTAGGCATTCTAAAGGAGTGTGCACTGAAATAGTAATTTTAGAATAAACTTAGTTAATACTGGCGATTAAAGAAATCTTAGTACATCAGTAGCCTTAATAAGTAAATAACTTTAACAGCTATGATGATTTGCCTTCTATATTTTGCGGTGCAAATATTTTTGAGTACATGCTTAAATGAAACCTTATCGAAGGTTAACATGGTTAAAAGTTTACACTGAGTTTTCAGAATAGCTCTAAGATTAGGACTTAATAATATTATTACACAATATGTCATACGTAATAATAAAACTGATAACTTTATTTTTAATCAAACTTCTTTGGATCATGATAATCAAAGTCGTGAAGGGTGGACCGAGCTGCACTGACGTATTTTTAAAACTGATAATTTCTCAATAGCTGTTAAAGTTTATTAATAATAAATGCATTTTGAAGAGGCAAGCGCTTTCATATAATTGCGAGTATAAAATACCAAGCCAAAAATATAAGCAGAGATGTACTTAAATAATTCCTTTAAGCCAGTCATAATAATGAAATAGCACGAAAAAAGGAAAAGAACTGAAAAACATATCTGAAAAGCAAATTGACACAGCGACTAGTTTTCAAAAAAAATGTGCTGGGTTGCTACTACTCAATTTTTACCTTGAAACGTGAAGCCTTTCGTTCCTGCTGCAGAATTAAATACACAAAATAGTGCCCGGGTAATATATTTTGTCACACACAAACGAACTAACTGACGAACGGATGGACGGGGCCAATGCGTTCATGCATATATGTTCCAACATAAATAGATATAAATGTGGGTGTTTGGCGAGCCTTTGAGAAGAGGACATTTTGATTAAGGATGTATTCGTTTAAGTAAAGTTACGCTGAAACTGAGGATTACTATCGAGAGTGCGAGCCTTTAGGTAGTGGTACACTGCTTAAATGAACAAGACTGTCCAAGGACGTAGACCCCACATTGACTACGTTAAGGAAAGGGTAGGGGTAGATAAATACAGAGATGATCCTGAGATGTAAAATAATTATAAACGATCGGTGGGCATATAAAATCATTTAACAAAACACACTATTCAACAGTCCTCAAGTAGTTTGTTGATATAATACGTTCCACAGTGTATGGATAAATAAATGATAATATATAGCACATTTTTAAATGTTGCATAAACAGCTGGGTATATGTATATGAATATATTTATAATTTAGTGCAATAAATAATTGAATTATCATATGGTTAAAGGTGATTTTAGAATTTCTGAACGAAAATAAAAATATGTACAAAATAGTTTTAAAAAGATTATAGCCGGTTTATTAGAGGTAGTTTTCTTAAATTTTCTATTAATTAATTTCACCAAAATTTAACTTTGAAAGGTTTGAATTCAAGAAAGGTTTTTAATAAAGATTACACCAATCTGTACAAATAGCATTATTTTATCAAATATTATAAAAGAAGGTTTTTGTTATCAATAAAGTCGTCTTAAATCAAAATAAATCTTAATCGAAACCAATCTTAAAAGATTATTTGAGGAACCATACAGTAAAGATATTTTAGAATACAAACAACTGAAGCATTTATATGTTTAAAATTGAGCAGTCAATAGTTGTAACGTAATTACTATCGTATATATGCCTTGATTATTACCGTGCCATCTCAGAACACCCCGCATCTTACTCGCAATTCTAACAAGGAAATGTTATATTCATATACGACCAATACATCATTAGCTCTCCCGATCAATTACAACAATGTCAAGGTCACAATGGGTAATTCAAGGTCACCACTTCTACTCACCTCCCGTATGAGTTCATTCTCCTGCGTATGCAGGTCCTGGATGGCTTGCTTGAGTCGAGAAATGCTCGCGACCACTTCGCCCTTTTTCTGCTTGAGGCGACCCAGTTGACATTTGAGATCACTGTCCTGGAACAGAGGAAGATGGGAGTGGGATGAATAAAGGTGATAAAACTTAAGGGAGAGTGGGGTGAATATTAAGTTATTTATGTAATATATTTAACTTTACATATGTTATTTCCTAAAAACCAATGAAGTTGTTTTCCATGGAAAATGTAACCTAGAAGGGGCACTGATGTCATCTATAAGTCATCTATAAGCAGAGATTTCTGTGTGTTTTAAGGAAAATTTTGCATCGGGCTTATCTGAAATAAGAGTAACATATTTTGATTCGATATCGAATAAATAAGTTTTTTGAAGAAAGGTATGCGTCTATATTAAAAAAAAAGATTTTATGATGGTGAACAATACTGTACAATACGTATTGCTATAATTTTATTGCATGATATACATTGGCATCTATTATGTAGCATGTCATAACAAACATGATTGTCTCCCTGAAAGATAAATAAACCTATAAAACTTAATAAAATGTAAACAATGAATCACAAAATTATAATACAAAATCCTTACCTCTTCCATACCCATATTACATATAAATCAAATCAATCGGCAAACGTTCGATATCAAATTTCGGTTTTGTATCACAACAAAAATGTGTTAAAAACTTTATTGTATATATCCTAAATGAATAACCAAGTGAATATCCTAAATGAAATGAAATTTAATTTGGTATAAATGTTATCCTTATTTCTTGCTTCCTTGACTGATATTTGTGCCGACTTGATAAATAATGGTTACGAATAAATATATAATGAACTATTTAACTTATATCGAACAACACTTATCCACTCCGAACACGTACTGATATAAATTGTTATCACTAGTCATCAATTAACTACCAGGATTGAGTTTTTACAACTACACTTGTACTTAATATATTCGTTTCATGATAACGGTATATCCATTGCGAGGCGTATTTTCTCTTGTATATGTCCACTCAATGTAAAATATATTTCTTTATATCATAAAATATATAAACACTTCATACTATTCTAACCCACTTAATAGCCTTTCTCCGGATTCATTAAATATGAAAACATCTGTTAGTTTGTAAAATATTATTGTTTATACTGTTGACATTATTATTGTGCTTAGGTGTAGGAATACGAGCGATTTATGAGTGATTATCCCTTGTAAGCCACATGAAAAGTAACTCTCGTGTTTGCCTTTGCTTGAATCAGCACTTAAATGCCTTTCTTAAGATTCACCATTCCGTTCACGCCTCCCTTTACACATACAATAATGACGTACAAAGCCCAAGTAATAATATACATTAAGAAAGCAGTTTTTGAACGTTTTGTTGTGGCACCGGTATCAGGGTATTTATAATATAAGAATGGTGCACTCAATTATATATCAATATATCAGTAGATGTACTTTCAAAAGCTCATTAAATTCGGATAAATTTGATATAGTGTAAAATAAACAGCAACCATGTTCATGATATTGCATGCGAATTCAAGCAATTACTAGTTTACTTAAATAGAAAATAGTTATCTTAAACACGTTGAAACATCAAACTTTCGTTCCTTGGGTATTCATTCCCCATTTGCCTTGCATAAACACCGAAGGCACTGAATCAAAAAAATTGTAGCAGATTCAACTAAAAATTGCTAATGCAACTTTAACCACATAGTCTAAGTATTGAATAATGAGTCTCCTACGATTGCAACTAAACACCCAAGCAAAAACTCGTGTTAATAATTAAAGTAAACTTATTTTATTTCTAACTTCAATTTTGCTACATTATTGCTTTCCGGGTTCAATTTGTTTTCCGGCTATTCTTAATTTCCGTTGGGAGTATTTACGTCTTCATAGGTGTTTTCAACACATCAAATACATTTCATTTCCTTTTTAAATCTTGGTTTCACTGTTTTTCGTCCTGAATTCTGTAACATGCAATCGATTTACAAGGTAAAAAGAAATTAATTGAGTGGATAAACCTACACAACCTGTTTAACCTGGATACGAGCTGGACCGGATCAGGTGTAATTGAGGCGAAATGAGAGGTTTCATACACTTCTAAACATTTAGGTTCTGGGCAAATTGGAAGCATTTTTTCGTTTTCAAGTTTCGCAAATAAATTACACAGGAAAACATAGTTCGTTAGGGGAAACAATCTCGGGAAAGCATCTCGTGTGGCCAGTTTCTAAGGCTTTATCAGTAATATATTATGTTTTTTTTATGTATACCAATATCCTTTTTATGACCCTAAAAGTGATTCAAACTTGTTTTATTCACATAAAATTTATTGTCTGTGTAAAACAGTAGGGATATAAATACTGATTAGAGTAGTAAATCGCGATGATGTAATGTAACGGTAATATTCAATACATTTGATCGATGATTCAACTGTACAACTGGCTTACTGTCTCCAGATAAAGACCATTATTAATACTGATGGCTTTATGGTAAGGGATATAGGTTTTTTTTCCAATGGATGTCCCGATTCGAGTTTTTTCGGATATATTTGCTAGAAAAAATATTTATGTTTACCGTATGTTTCTAAAAACATCTTATACAGTTTTGCAACGGGAGAACGGTAACATAGATCGAGTTCTATGACCCGATTGGGTAACACGATAAATGGTTAATATTAAATCATGGACGTCACATGTCCCATAACTTAAACTGTAATTTAAAGTGTCTTCTTCAAGGTGATACCACTCCAAATATAAGGTCCGTGTCATGACCAAACTATAAACATAGGTGCGTCAACAAAAAATATTTAGATATATTCTGATCGGTATGGCCTTCCTTTAAAGTGACGTGCAAATTACGTCCTTTCATAGAAAAGTAAAATATGTCCAGTATGTCAAAGTCAATGAAAGAAAATGTGTTTTGTTGTTCGCCTTAATAATGAGTTTTAAGTCCCATTGTAAAAAAATATGTATCTTTAAGGGGACTTAACTGGACTTATGCATTGACCTTAAGAACCCTCCAAGGATGCGCTGCGTCTTAAGAAAAAGAGGATATGGCGTAGGGCCAGAAAGGATAGAAAAGCTACTTCAGTGACCGCTCGGACTTAGAAAGTCTAATAAGCTTACATAATTTAATAGTTTGAATGCAGCTGATTATTACAATTTTTTTTTCAGAAATAGTTAATAGTTATCAAATACTTTATTTATTTCACATAACGATGTTTATTTCTAGATAATATTTATTCATTGGTTGATTGTGTGTTTCCCTAGGATCTGGCATCGCATAGAATTCATATATTTGCATGTTCGTAAATATATTTGGTCTTATTCTTATATAATTCTTTGCATCTTATGAAGCTGATAAAAATAATTGCATTTAGTTTTAAAATGCACTCATACATAACACATAATTCTTATTTAACAATCACATCTATCACTATCACAAAGTGAATGAAATCGCCAGGTTATAACCGAGTAAAGATTATTTTGTACAATTCCAAAGTAAAAGGATATGTTTAGCAAGAAAATAACCAGAAACTGTGAGGCGAATAAACATTTGCTAAGCACGTGAGAAAAACAATGAATCGGCTTTACAAGAACATCTCAACAAAACAGCTTCAAGTCAGGATTAATCGCAAAAGCGAACCAAATACCCACGTGTAAACAATTAAGAAATATTCCACAGGTGTGAATAGAAAGTAAGTTGTTTAAAAGAGGGAAAATGTAGAACCGTGTTTGGTGAAGATATCACTTTATTAATTAAGAAAAAAAAAGCGGCTTCTCCCATAAATTATCGTTCGAATACAACTTGTATACATTGAGGTTACGTTGCACCAAACAAATTGAAAGAAATACCATAAATTAGGAATCGCATTGGAATCGATAAACCTTTTAGTTATCTTGCTTCAGTCCAGCAATCTTGAAGCTTACTTGGTTTATTAGACCGGATGCTAGCGAACGTATCAAAAATTATTGCCCTGAAGTTTCTCTCTGTTTCACTATCTCCCGTTCATAAAGTTCACAAGTTAGTGAAAAATGTATATCGTCATTCCTCAGAAATATTTTTTGATTGTATCCCCTGACCACAAAGCAAAAACAAGCCGATTCGTTGGACTGGATATAAAACGCCTGAGGCAAGAAAAATGCAATTAGACTAATTACCGCCATTAAGAAAGGAGAAGGATCTGACCCGGGGCAACAGCCAAAAAGGGATTCATTCCTTGGAAAACTAGGTTACTTTTTTTTTCATAAAGGCTTGTTTGTTTTCTCTTTTCTTGTAAAAAACAAAAACACATTTTAAACGTCCAGATCTGAATCACTATAGATTTTTAGGGTGATTTGATTGTGCGATTAATATTCATTTTCCATTTTATTTTTATTTTAAGTGGGAGTGGCTTTTTCGCAGAAGTACATGTATATAACTGATAAACGTATATGAAGGATCATACAAAACCAATAAATGTTCTGGATAAATGTATACCGTACCAACAAAATCCTTGAGCCATTCGTTGATGATCAGATCTTGAGAGCCCTTGTATCCAAGGTTCCCGATACGACTGTTAGAGCATAATTCATAATAGTCACATAAGATGAAGGTTCATCAAAAACGTACGTTGAAACCTTGTAGGGACCATGGTTTTTCGCAGTAGAAGATTATGATATGCCATAAGCCAAGGATACGTCTGATATAATAAATGTGTATGAAATTATATTTACATTGTCAGTTAATTTGTCGGTTAATTATATGGTATAAGTTTTTTAAATATAATTTCAAAAAGTATTTAGTGTTTATGACGATGTTCGAAGTTGATCATCATACACCTACAAACATTATATTTTGTACACTTATTCAACAAGTGTTTCGATATAAATAATTAACTTATTCGAAAAAAGTGTCTATAATATTCAATAAAAAAGCTGGGTATTTTTAGGTACCTTTAAAACAACTCACCAGAAAACAGCTGATACTTCTAAATCTTCTCCTTTGAAATATTCTAATCATATTATTGTTGTTTATAATATTCCTAGAAGAAAAAAGTAATCCAATAGAGAACTGCTAATTCGAAGTTTATGTGAATATTAATTTCGAGGTCTATCCACTTTGCTCAAATCATAAAAATGTTTTTATAACCAAAATATTTTGTAAACGTCCACTTTTTTCTTATGTCAAAATTTGAGTGACAAATTAAGGCATGGAAATATGAGAACGTTTAATGTTAAGATTAGTGAGTTTTGTAACTATTATAATTACCACGAAGCGCGCATACAAACACGACATGAATGCAACATACATTAAGCGTTTATTATATGCTAACATTTTGTTACGCAACTCGTTTATATGTTTTTTTTCCTATAAATAATGCAACACAAAATAATTTAAATGCTCTTTTGTTTTAATGGGATTATGCCCATTCACGTCGACCACGGGGGTTTTCTAAGCTCATCTGAAAAAGGGGTTGATTGCTGGTAATAATAACCTCAGCCTTTCTTTCAAGATATTAAAAAGGCACCTGCTATACGTTTTGTTAAGTATTTCCGTATGTTCTCACCAAATGTATAAACAATATTTTACGAAAAACAAAAACATAACGAGTTCCCATAGACAAAAATTCATCGAGAAAAAGAAGTATACGGAAAATGTGTCAAAAAGCTTTCAGTGTGACCCGGCCCTTACTGTATATTCTAATGTATCCTTAAACATTTCTTGCTTATTTGTTTATTCATCTATGAAAATATTGTCGCAAAAACCAGAAGTGTTAAGATTATCATTTTTTCATGAGTTTACTATGTAAGTATGAGGACATTTTACAAAAGACGGAGTACGAAATTGTCTAACATTATTATGAAACTTGTTAGGGTACATCATGAAACCTCTAAAACCTGTTTTGAGAACGAGTAATCGCATATTTTCAATTGAGTTTGCCAGTCATATCATAATCAAATGTTTCATAAAAATAATAAATCATTTTGTTTACTTATTCAATTCGTTACACTATTGTAAAATAACTTATCAAATATATATTTCTATTTAAACTTACGGATAGTTATAAGTTTAAGGCCGCGTTGACGCATTATAATAGCGCACTAATAAAAGCTCGAACAACCAAAGGCTCAAGGCCACAATAATGTATAAGCATAGTATACTATCCCATCTGTTCATGAAAAACTCGATTTTAGACATATATATTAGCCCGCAAATGTTTTGCGTTAACGCGACCGAATAAACCTCCGAATCAAATATTCCATTACATCTATATGAAATTTATGTTATTAATTTAATTTTTAGGTTTCAATTTGTCTCACCTCAGCCACACTCAGACTGTGTTCACTGCATGTATCACCACCGCTCGACCAATTCGCGCCACCGGCGCCATCTCGACTATTTCCGCCCTGACTTCCGGGACTTCCGCCACTTCCATAGCTTCCGTTTCCGGGAGAGACAGGTGAAATCGGCGAAAGGGACCCAATTGGGGGAGGCGCCCCTAAAGTCGGAGCGGCGAGGCTAGGCTGGATACTGTCGGATAACGAGTTCATGGTATCCATGGTGTGTTGGAGTAATCCGGTGAAATCCTCTAAATTGTCATAGTTACCGACTGTGCTTGATGTTGGTGGTTCGTACGTTGGGAGTGACGTTGTATTGTTTGTGGAATAAGGCGGATATTGGTTATAACTGGATTGCGGTCCATTGTGGGTGTTCGTATTTGGTAAAGGCTGATGACTAGATGTGGGTTGATGTACTGAGTATCCCTTTGCTGCTGAGGGGACTCCACTGTTGGTGTTTGATGATGTGTTCGCTGATTGCAAGTAATTCGGGGATTTCGGGGACAGCGATGAGCGATTTGGAGATACCGGGGATCGCACATGGTTTGGTGAAATGGAAGTACTGCCCAAATGAGGTTGCTTTGTTGCGTGCTCAACATCCACTGTTAGCGCTGCACCCCCATTGATAGCTCCATTATTTACACTGGATTTCATACCGTGATTATTGGGTCGGCGCTTTATTGTCCCGCTTTCCGACATGCTATCATGTTCTGAATCTGACGAACTCGAATTCCGTCGCCATGACGATGTCTTATTAAACTCCTTATGCGTCTGCGTCGGCGACGCGAGTTTCGCTAGCGATCCGTTCGTCTTAATCTTACTCATCGAACTACGCGATTCACTGCCACGTTGCAGCTCACTCGCGCCTTGTCCATTAACTGTTTCCGGTTGCGAGTTCGAACCCACGGCCGCTGGAGTTGACGAGGCGAGGAACGGTGGCGCGGAAAGCGGGCCTGGGGTGTAGGGTTCGTGAGGGGTTTGAGTGGGTTGGGGAGTGCTGGGTGCGGCGCCGAGTTTGTTTTTCTCTTCGTCTAGTTGGCGTTCGTATTCCGCGCACATCGAGAGGATGTCGTCTAAACGCTGCTGTTTCTGGGCCATCACCTATGGGTAACCAAGAAAATAATCTATTAGCTATTTTTTTCGTGACAAAATAATAAGGAAAAGGTTATATCCAATGTTGAGCCCATTGTTTATTAAAATATGTTATTTATGGATGTTTTCCAATACCGCAAAAATAATACTACCGCAACGTTATTTAAATAAAATATCCCATTAACACGTTTTGATTACATATCTATTAATTTGAATATGTTTTCGGTTGAAAAGCTAATACGTGTATATTTCTAGGGCTATATCCGGATATCATTTATATTGACTGTTTATTATATACTTGAGCTGTAACCGAATCGTTGACCTTTTTATTGTTCGAATGCAATTTCAGCAACACAATTACACTACTACCAGCATCTTATCAGATGTTATTCAGATACCATTAGGTCTACTTTACAACATGTATGTATTAACGATATAAAACAAGCGAGGACATATAAATAGATAGAAACGAGTGGCAATTTTAAAAATGAACATATAAATTTAACCTGCATTTTCTTTATGCTTAATATTTGCCGAAGTGATTACACTGCAGTTTTAAGACGATCACAACCGAAACCGACCGAAACGCCTAATAAAAATATGTGTTCATTACATTTATGTTGTATGAATACATTTATGTTGTTCAGCCTACCTCTTGCTCATGCTTTCTCTCTGACCGCATCTGTGCGTGCAGGTTCTTTAGATCTTGCTGACTTCCGGTCAAACTCATTTCGTCAAAGTCAAGGTCATCCACACTCGATGTATCCCCTCCGACTTCCGGTTTATTCAAATCTCCATTCATACCCACGTGTCCATTGTTTTTGATTTGATTGTTGTTCAGATGGTTTGTGTTATATTGAAAACCACCACCATTTGGGAGTCCAGTTGGGGTACGGCCGCTTTGTGATAGGCCAGTTGGTTTCAGCATAGAAACGCCGAAACTAGTGTCCGTGGGAAGAACCTTGATCCCGCCACTTATTGGTGACGTTGGATTAGTTATGCGATCCATTTTTGCCGTCGCTGCTGCAGGTTGAATGAATTCACCCGTATCTATTCCAGCAGTATTATGATTTTTATCGAATTTGGAAATCTCCTGTTCCACTTCGATAACGGACACTATGGAATCGCTACTGTAGTTATTCAACTTGTTATTCAAATCGCCTGTTTCATCAGCGAATTTGACCACTTTCTTACGAATCGGCTTGAACAAAGGTGGTTGCTCTTTGGCTACGGGTGAGGCTTGTTGCTTTTGCTGTAGAACTTCAACCTGTATGGGTTCGGGACCAGCGGATATCACGTGACCAGTTTTCAGGGGCAACGGAGGCGGTTCAGATGCGACAACGTGATTGGGAACCGCTTGCGTAGGCGGTCCAACGACGGCTTTGTTTGGGGACGAATCGCGCCTGATCGAAGGCACGTTATCGTAGGGACTTTCGAATTCAAATTCCTCGTCGGAGTTGTGCTCGCGAAGAACGATCGAATCGAGATCGGGCGCCCCTCCCCCGACGACGTTACTTCGCTGCGGCGCCGGTTTATCCACTTTAATATCGTTTGTGACCGGTTTCTGTAAGGGTATAGTTGAGACCGGTGGTGGAGTAGGCGACTTTTGCCTTAGAGTATGTCGGGTATCAGCTGTTACAGCTAATTCGCGTTTTATCTCGTCGGATGTCACCGTTTGGCAACTCTTCTCCGATTCGACGACCGCGACCTTATGGATCTTCGGCGGCGAAGGAGACCGAGATTTAGAGGAGGCACTTCGCGCGCTTTCTTCTGGATCTGATAGCTCTACAGGTACCTCTTCGTAAATCGGGACCTCATCATAATCATGGTATGTCGGGCGACGATGCACATACGAATCGATTAAATTCACCGGTTTCGATTTGTGTGATTCGTTTCCCTCTTCGTCGTGTTCGACCGGAACACACGTGTCAAGGTCACTCTCGATCTCGTTCGAATCTCGCGTAGCTTCGTCACTTGCGAGTTTAAAGCGCTTATCCAGAGAATCACTGGAACTATTTACAAAACCTGGCAAACGGATCTTTTTCACGGGCGTGTTCTTAGTGAAGCACTTCACTTCAGTCGCCTCTTCCTTTTTATCGATTTTGGATTTGTCCGATTTGTTTGAATTTGATAATAGCGAATCCGTCGATGCTTTCGAATCGTTTAGCGTGTAACTATCTTGACTGCGATCGAGCGATGACCGATTATCATCGGTACTTCCGGCGCTCGAATCGGACGGCGTATCCTTGCGATGTACGATCACCTTTTTCACTTCGCGTCTCTCGATCGTCGCAACTCCCTCCTCTGTTTCCTCGATCGTTTTAGCGATATCGAGAATGGCGTTCGGGGAAGTGGCGGTTGGGGAGGTTGGTGATTCTAGGCCGGTGAAGAAGACCTTTGTAGGTGTCTGAGGGTTGATTTTGCTGCTGAAGGCGAAGTCATCATCGTCTAAGTCATCCTGAATATCGAGAGAGGAAAATGATTACAATTGGGTATATTTTATATGTTTATAATATAAACAATTATGTTGTATACATTGTGTATATATATATATGTGTAGCATATAAAAGAGGTCAGGTATGGATTAACTGAATTTCTAGTATGATCACTTTCGGGACCGATTGTTGTCAAACTTACAAAAAGTATATTTATCTACGTTTCGAAAAGTGAGTTCTGATTTATAAACGTTATTCACTTAGAATTCTATTGATTGTACTTGAAAATAAGACTACAAACACATTTTACTTGAGTGACATTTGGAATAGAAGTCTATGTGTTTAAAATGGGTGAAAGAAATACTTAAATTGGGGAATATTTGACATGAAACTAACATCATTCAATCTAAAACGTTGTTTTATTGCCTAAAACGAGAGTGACAATTAATCATTTATGAAATTACATGTTCTTTTTATGATTTGAAAATAAGTATTTTACAAGTAATAAATCGAGAAGAAGAGTCTGGCACTGAATATATACATTAACCTACAATGTGTTTGTTAATTAGGAAAATGGGTTTTCTAAATAAATCATAGTGTATTTTTTTATGAATCAACGAGAGGATATAATTTAAAGTGCATTTCTTTTGTACAGTAAAGAACGTTATTATTCGATCTGGTGTGAATTAAGAAATGACATTTTATTCAATCAATTTAAGCAAAATTACTGTAAGCAGCGCATAAAATACAATTTACCAGCTCTTACCTGTTCACTCTCTTGACTGTGTCTCGGCGATCGCGCGTCTTTCTCTTGCTTTAATCGCTTCTTATTCTCTTTATTCGCCGCTTTCCTCTGAGCCTTTTCCGCTTTTTCAGTTTCTTTCGCGAGTTTTGCTTTCGTTATGGAGTCCTTCGACGCCGATTTCGATAGTTTGAACCAGAACTTCTTCTGTTCCTTTTTCTGCGGTTCCGAAGCTGAACGCGGTGTTGTTTCTTTTTCACTCTCGCTAGTCGTGAAATCGGTGGCTAATCCCGAATCGGGAGTAGTAGGACAAGGCGAATTAGAACTTGTGCTTGAGTTATTAGCTTTCCCTCTGGATTTCAAATATTCCTTATATAACAGATTATTCGCCGCTTTGTTTCCGGTTTGATCGGGGGGTCGCGTGATCCAGATATCGTCGTCTCCGCCACCGAAAGTCGGTGAAATCGGACTGGGCGATGATGGGCGATCCTTTGGCGACCGCGAAGTGACCCGAACGCCCTTTTCGGTTATAATTTGACGGACTGGTGAAGCGGTTTTGTTTCGTGTAATAGTATTGAGAATTAGCGGTGGGGTGGTATCAGGAGGTGGTGGGATAATCAACCGAGGCGGTGGCTTTGCTGTGTTGGAACCTTCGTTCTCCTTTGATTTCGCCTTGTTATATTCGGCGCCAGTGACACGACTTAGCGATGCTGATTTATGAACAAAACCCTGTGTCTGATACTCTTTGGAATGAACACACTTTTTGTTATAAGCTTCTTTGGTTGCCTTGCTACCTTTTTCTCCACTTGGCGGTTTGCTTGAGGATTCCTGAACTAGTGAACTCGAAGCTGATTTCGGAAGATGACTGTGGAACGGTTTTGTGTCGCTGTCGTTGCTATACTTGGGTTTATAAGCACGCGGCAAGGTACTGTCCTGAGATTTGACTTGCTGCTGCTGTTTCCGTGAAGCTCGTTCGACTTTGGAGTATTGTTGCTCTTTTTGATCCGATAGTTGTGCCGACGTTGACGATTCAGTCTTTCTTGTCGGTCCCTGACTTGATATCGAATCAGCTCTACCTCTATGACTCGGATCCGATTTAACCGGACCTGGTTTTGTAGCACCGGAAGTTGATTTTCTAGGCGGAACTTCCGGCGGTGGTCCTGTTGATTTTACTTCCGGTTCCGGTTGCGAACGCCGTGGCGGTGATG
>LQRL01049554.1:1234-19561 GCA_001703475.1 Hydroides elegans | reverse complement strand
AAAAGCTATTGCAAGCAAATTTATAATCTCCTACCAGAATAAAGATTTTAAGAAATCAAATGTATATGGGGTTAGTCTTTCACAGATTCGTTAACAGAGTATAAATTATAAAATAGATGCATTGGTTTATGTTCTTACAAACATAATCCATGAGTAAATTAATCGTTTCGAAAAAAACTTTGTTCTGTTCTGAAAAAAATGCAAGCAAGGCAGAGATGCCACAAGAATAAAAATTTACCCGAATAAACCGTTGAGTGCCCCTCCTTAAACAACGTTAGTTATTTAAAATATATTGTGTATAATGTTTTGCTATTTTAGTGCTATGTTATATGTTCAACAAGGTGCCGTGTGCTGCGATTTTAAATACTTATATAATAAGTGCTCGAAAAAGTGCCATTGCCTTTTTTGTATTTAGCTTGTAATCTACATGTATCATTAAATATATGCTATGGAATACCATTTTGAAACATAATGAATCACATTATCAATTCATAGCTCCATTTTTATTTTAAAAGGCCAGCATAACTAATTTTAATCAAATCGGAACAATAACATATCCTGTAAAGATGTAACCATTGTACAATGTTTGTACGATCCGCCTAGGCAATGCACGTTGTGCCAACGACAAAAATGCGATTAAAAATAACGTAAAATATCTACGTTGAATAAAAAACGTCATTTAAAAATTGCAACAACATTAAAGTGTGCAGTTTTTATAGAAGTCTTGACGCCACGTCGACGTCTCAAAAATACCTTTCTTATGTTATAGTTATATAAATAATACCGTCTTCACCAAACCACACGACGTCTCGCCTCTTGGGTTATTGCTCGTTTCAAGAAACTCTTCTAGGGAATACGATACGATATAGAAATAACTTATCGTTTCGAATAATATATCCAAGGACCAAATCACATAAGCTGTTATTATTTTCTCTTCAAATAAAAGGGTTCGCCCGGTACAGTTATTAAGTGAAAGATATATACATGTACGTGTATAAAAACATGGACTTGTGGTGGTGGAATTCTGTCTTGTCGGAATATGAACAATAATCATACACTTCATTTATTGCATAAGTTAACTTTAGGGTGAAGTCTATGATACAGACAATGCTGTTTGCATACCACAAAAATAGTTGAGGTTAACAGTACTGCTTCTATATCGAAGTCAGTATTGTGCTCTAACTAAAATGTCAATATAGCTTCTAGCTGTGTGTACAGTTCTCGGAACTGTAAATACTATTTCTATAGAGTATTTATTAACACTTTGTTTTAAGCAATAGTGTATTCATAATAGCACTTTATAAGCCATATCCTTTTCATAAGTGATTGCTGAACTAAAATTAGCTCGCATTGGTACTTCGATTTGAAGTACCAATGTGATGGTGTATTAAATCCGTATTTTGATAGGTTTGGCTAATGCGAAATACTTTACCATTATGTTATTGATGTTTTTTAAGCAATTTTGTTTAACTTAATTATATTTTTAGTTTATTGATTTTTATTTTGTCTTATTCCATCCCCGCATCGTCTGTCAAAATGCTAGTTTGGCGTTCTTATTAACGTTATTACGGGGAAAATAAAATCAAATGTCGTCGTACTATCAACTCATGTAACTAGAATATGCGTGAACTACGATATTTAGAAGCTGATCCGGACAACGAAAAATTGAACACATATTGGGTTTGCGAATGAAATATCTGGCCACATGGAGAGCGACTTGGGGCGACAAGGAACGACAGTCTTGTTCGTTATAGGCATGCACTTATGAAAGGGTATGTAAAATATAAAAAAAAGTTAACAAGAATCAATATTCGTCCTCGTTACTCGTTTCTGCGTGTTTTAGGAAGTAAATAACGATGGATATCAACAAATCTCTATATTTTCCATTCAAGATTGAATTCAAGATTCACTGCGACCGTCGGCTGCGCAAAATTGATTACCCGAAAAATACAACAAAGTTTTGTATATAAGGGATGAAAACTTTATTAACTTCTTATTGCGTTGTTTGTGAATTTGATACACTTATTTTGACCATCAGCTGTTTTAAAACTATTCCCAAAACACCACTATTTTCACCCAAATATTGCTTAAATGCTAACCAACCTTGAGTTTAGCTCTTAAGTGAGTTATCACTTATGAATTTAATCCGATTTAGTATCTTATCCTATCATATAAGCAGCTTTGATATCTAAAACATAATTTCATAGCGTTTCCATTAAATATCCATTTCGTAGCTTATTCAAACGACTATAATGTGTCAAATGTTTAGGCTGTGCTATTCGCATTGCAACAAAAAAGTAAGCGGTTTTGGCTGCGAACCAAAATAACGTTTGACAAATGCACTGATTATATATGTTGTAGGGTATCTATTCGGTTAGGGCAAGTATACTTACCCTAGGGTAAGTATACTTGCCCTGATTTTTTAGGGTAAGTATACATACCCTGATTTTATTCAGGGCAAGTATACTTACCCTGGTTTTTGGCCTTCAAAAAATTAAAGATACCCTGAATTGGTATGTCCATTTTATGCACAAGTTATTCATGGGGGTGAGTGAGTTAATCGTTTCGCTTGGATTTGTGAGTCGAACGTTTTGATCTGATTATTAACTTAACTCCGTACACGACTTTAAATTGCATCATTTTCAACAATGGTGTTTGACTTGAATAGTATCAGAGTTTTTGATGGAAGATTGGTTGCAATTTAAAATCAGTGTTTAGACCTTTAACACGATTAGGTTTGATCTGAACGGAATAATATAGAATAATCATACAAAAAATATTTAAGAAGAGCCTTTATACTTAAATGCTTACACATAGTTAAGAAACTAAAGTAAAACTTCCTTTATCTATTGCATAAAAATGCTTATAAACAGCTATACATCTTTATAGTTTCACAAATCATCAATATCTCCAATGCATTTATTCTTTATATTCGTTTACATTTAAATCGTCGTTTCAATTTGTTATTAGAATACAGGATCAATTGCAGCCATATGATTTTGAACAAGGCTGAATTTTAAACCTCGTTTAAAAGAAAACTACAATATCCATATACCTGAAACTTTCATGAAATATAGGTACACCATATATGTATACAATGCTATACTAACAACTAAATTGATTGAGTCATTATTTCGTGATCAGCAAAAATGTAAAACATTTTGGACTCTGCATCGAGGATCAATTGAAGCCATATTTATACACATGCACGGAAAAAAAACCTAATGTAGTAGGAATCTAGATAGAAATGGCCTCAAAAAAGCTGCAGAATTTCGAAAATGTTCATGTGGTGTCTAGACCCCTAGATCATGGTCACGGACGACCCTATACGTGGGGACGTCTCTATAAACATGTTAGTCACAAATATGGTGAAAGGTCTTCTGAAAATTTAACACTTTTTATGGGAAATTTTATGGGTGAGCCGGTTCGACAGATGCATGGTTCGGATAGGTAACGTTTGATGCAAAACTTTTTCAAATTCTCAATTTTATTTTGATATACATATCACTCACACGTTTGATCATTGTACTCATTAAAGCTGGATATCTGTGTTAACACAATAGATTTTTGAATAGAATAACCTGCATAATTATTATAATTTAAAATTGTGCTTTCAATCTGTATTAATCAGAAATATGGAAATATAGACTCTATATGAGAAATATCAAGACATAAAAGCACACTTAAATTGTGAAAAAATATCACCAAACCAAAGCGAGTAACATTTTTATATGGCAAAGGAGAATATGATTTCGCTAGCCTCGCTTGAGAATAATAAATTGAAATAATTTTAAGTTGTTAATATTGGGTATTCTATAAACATTCTATAGCTAAAAGCCAGTGTTTTAAACTCGCTTCTCTGGTTATGTCACCACGCTAATAAACCTTTGGATAGTGCATTACACCATTCGTCTACATATACTCAAAATAAAACCTATGCCTATGTCTCGTTTTCTTTTTTAAGTGCGAATCGGCAAAGTTTTTATAATGACTTTCGATTATTTACTCCCCCTTACAATTTTGCATGAATTTCTCATAACGCAAGGTCGTCCTCTCCGTTTAAATGATTGTATTGCCTGGACATTTAATAAAACACCGTGTAATTGATGAGGAGGGGTGAAGGGGGGGGGTCACTATATTAGTTTTTTAATTGCACAGTCGGGTCTAATAAAGCGACAAGTTAAATCACATACCTTATCCGTTCAAAATGTGTTAATCATTATAAGTTGTTACTGATCTTATTATAGTTATCTATCATTACTTCCGAAAATAAGTACATTTATAATCTACAATTTGAGCGAATTTCAATCAGTGTGGAATAAAGTACTTTTTGGTAATTCATGTAAATCTAAATTCATGCGATATCTTAAGATGCACACAATTTTTTGTCCGTCATAAAGGTTCGGTCTACACTATATTTTCGTTATAACGTAACATAATTCAACTTGCTATTTTAACACAAAGGTTCCCTCCCTAAATTCGTGACCACAAATAGAATATTTGTCCACTTGAAACAGTAAGTCCTCAGTTTCAGACAAGTTGTTTATATTGGTGTGACCGATCATTGACCCTGAAGGTGCGACTCCCAATAGACACCAGCTTTTGTCTTGAACAAGTCCCAATATGTGCAAGCAATAGAATCCATTCAAACGTCGACGGCACACAATTATTTTGTGAGGAAAATCGTAAAAAATACCACAAAATATGTTTTAATTCGATATATTTTTTATTTATAAACATACCAAATTGAAACTTTGAAATTCAACCCCATTTTTTATTCAAAATTTGCAATGTCAAAAATATTTTGCATTGCATTCTTGGTTTAAGAAATATAAGGGCCTAAAGTATTCCTAACACTGTTGCGACTACATTATGTGTTTATTCAATTTGACCAGAAGTCTACCGTCGCTGTGCGTGTTATGACAATGCACACTCTTTATAAACATGTTACTATAGACTCCATATTTTAGTACGTATTTAGACCTCAACATTACAGAGTGAATACTCTTCGTCGGTGTTTCGACTAGCCTATGGTTAAACGGTATATGAAAGTTCTTGTTTTATGAATTAAACTTTGGAATTGATGAACGGGACATATAGACAGACGCGCTTGGGGGAGCGTCGGAATATACGTAGTTCGCAAATAGGTAGACGCGACCCAGGAAGAGGGGAGGTTTTCGAGGGAGCGATCAGGGTCGACGATGTTAGCAGTAAGATAAAAAGACGCACAGGTGAGGGGGTATATTAAATGTGGTGCATAATTCGCCACCCTCCCCTGCACGTCTGTCTATCTACCCCCACCCCGTCTGGTCCGATCGCTCCCTCGTCTGCCCCGACCGCTCCATCTCCCCCTTCTGTGCCTCTGTCCCCATTCGTCTGGCCCCGTTCGTCTGGCCCCGTTCGTCTGCCCCGACCAATCCCCCTGCGCGTTTGTTTTATATATAGATGTAAATTGTTCTCATCTTTTTTGGATGAATGCGGAAAAATTTGGATAGAGGCGCTTTCTTAATGCTATTTTTTGGCAGTTTTACCATGCGGCGTTTTAAAAGTCTGGCTCTGAATATATCACTGTTTCTATCTATACCATTTCAATTATTATTTTAATTATAAGAATAATTCAAAGAATCAATTGCAACGATTAATTCATAAGCGATGAAACAAAGAACATTCATATACAATTTTACCATACACAAGTCGATACACAAATAGCGAGTATTCACTTTATTATGTAGAGGTCTAAATATGGCCAAAATATAGAGTCTATAGTGATATGTATATGACGATTGGTCATTGTTATAATGTTACACTCACAGTGAAAGTAGACTTCTAGTCAAATTGAGTAAACACATACACTCTAGGTCTGTTTTCGTGTATGTGCGTGGAATATGGCTTCAATTGATCCTCGTTGCAGAGTCCAAAATGTTTTACATTTTTGGTGATCACAAAATAATCACTCAATCAATTTATTTGTAAGTATAGCATTGAATACAAAGATGGTGTACCTATATTTCATGAAAGTTTCAGGTATATGGATATTGTAGTTTTCTTTTAAACGAGGTTTAAAATTCAGCCTTGTTCGAAATCATATGGCTGGAATTGATTCTGAGGTCTACTAAAATAAATTTAAACACATTTGTAAACGAAAGTCACACCTTCACGCTAAATAATTCATTTCCCTTAACATTTACACATTTTCAAGACAACATGTATGGCTAGAGTGACAACGTGTGCTCGGGAACATTTACAGATTTGAAAGGATAATACCTATATGCATAAAAGTCATATTTTTGCTACACATCCCACTACATCCAATGGTATTGAAACGAAGCATTTAATTTCAAAAGTAGCATCTTCCCCTTTATGAATCATGATCATCAAAGTTACTCATTTTTTTCTACATGAAAGACAGGAGCGAAATGTTTAATGCAGGTAGTAAGATCGAAATGTTAAACTCATTGATCCAGTGCGAAACGCTCGACTAATCGAGGCGAAATGTTTGACTCACTAAGCCCCCAATAGCAATCCCCTCTCAAAACCTTTTTTAGTAATAGAATGACTACTCTATCGATATCAATTGCAATTGAAAAATTATTGACACAATTGCTATGAGGAGCAACACGTTCAACTGACACTAATCCAAGCGAAACCTTTAACTCACTCACTCACTCAAATGAATAACTCGTATGTTTATATCAATTTAGGGTATCTTTCATTTTTTGAAGGCCAAAAACCAGGGTAAGTATACTTGCCCTGAAAAATATCAGGGCAAGTATACTTACCCTAACACAGTCAGGGCAAGTATACTTACCCTAGGGCAAGTATACTTACCCTAGGGCAAGTATACTTGCCCTAAAACGAATAGATACCCTGTGACATATACACCCAGTGTGCGTAGGTATATATAATTTACGCCAGTATACAAGTAAAGTGTGGTGTATGTATTTGATATATATCTTACGGGTTAAAGTGTAGTCCGTAATTTTCTATGACACACTATTTATCTGTTGATTTAAGAGGTTAGATCCTCACAGAAAAGAGCAAAACGGATCAACTAAAGTCTGCTCCCATTGATTTCATGCGCAAACACACAAAATCTTTGTCAACATAGAATTTCTTACCCCCAGGTAATTTTTTCCCTTTTTGTACGTTCCTTTTTCGGTTATTTTCAAGTGGCCAACTGGGTCAAACGGAAGTGTTGAATTATAACCTTTATCAAACCCTTTATATAAGAGGTAATCAGCCCCACATAAAAGGTTTCTTTTAATCTCTTGTTTGCATTTATTTCCATTTATGTTTTTCTTTGAATTACGGTTAATCAGTACAGTTATTCATCGCTAGAATGTTAACAGCGATAAACTGCAGGCCTTATTTGTACATAAGTATTTGTGGATATTTCTCCACGCATATATTAATTTGAGCCATAAAGTCTGCGCAAAATATATTCTATAAATTATTAGCTTACTTGAACGATATATTTTGAGGGATCATTGTTGATTCATTTGGCTTAAAAATATAATGATATTAAGATTTTTCATGCATAAGCCCTATATATACAGCATGTATGCCCCGATCTATATCAATATATAAATATATAGATCATTATTTTCCGAATGAGTTTATTTTCTCGTTACCATGATATACTCAAAGAAAAGTTCCATTTTGTTACTAGAAAAGACTCACAAACGCGATAAATACGCCATATTATGCACTATTATATCCGCTAATGAAGTTTTCATAAATGTTATTTTACCCGATATAAAGAAGCCAATAACAAAACAAAGGTATTTACCGAAAGAATCTAATAATATTTTGACGATTTTCTAAGCATAAAGGCCCTGTGTTTCACTAAGAAGAAACGTAACTGTTCCTTTTCATAGTATACACTTATCACAATATTGAAATAAATGCTTTTACGTTTTTACAATAGTATAGGGGGTGTAACTTGAAAAGCTCCCAATGGGTTTATTTGATGTTGAATATTAATAAAAGACTTATTAGTATGATAACTTGACCCGAAAATGAATACTTTTTAATTTATCTCCTTTGGTAATGACATTTGAATGAAATATCATCACAAAGAAATAATCCTATATATGTGGCATTTTTGACAACAGATATGATTTTAATTCATAACTTTAGCACGTTTGTGCAATTAAAAACCAAACCAGGTACTTAAAAACAAACGGAAATACGAGGATAAACTAGATATACCTGTATACCTCTTTGTAGTTTCTATTTTATTTTGCGTTTTCTAAAATATTGAATTCTGCTAAAATTTGCTAATTTGTCAACAGTCCTTATATGATTTCTCATGTTTTAAAACTGATAATAAAATTCCAGCCAAATATACATATTTAAATATTAACGTTTTACTTACATTCATCTCCATATACTGGAATGGCTGGTTAACCCTCAGATATTTGTGCTTTTATAAGAATACAATATTTCCACCATATCAATCATTTTGTTATATTTATTCGTCATACGATGTGCGTGTTGTATTATACATAAATTTTAGATTTACCCAATTCTCACATATTTACTAAATTAGTTTATTCATTGCATCATCTATATTTTGTGACTCGTTTGTATCTTATCCATATACTCATACACTTGTTCATACCATGGTATACGCTATATCAACTGTTAACTCATACAATAATCTACCATATGATAGAAATGACCTGAAGCTATTTGCTAAAATTCCCATCATAATCAAAATTAACCTTGGTCCTAAGATGCCCGTATGTTCTCGTATACAAAGCTCACTTTCACCGAATTTATCCAAGGAAAATGATTTTATACAAACTCGTTAGTGTAAAACGAGCCTGCTTTTATTTACAACAAAGCCCTATTTGTGAAAAATGAAATGAATCAATTAGTAAAATTAGGGCATGAACGTTTAGAATATTGTTCACGCATGTTTGGCGCAATTTACAAAAGTTTAAATATAACTCGACATTTTTTGTTCAAATATTTATTTATATACAATGCACGTTCAAATGCAAGAAACTAGGGGTGACATTTATTTTCAGTGACTGGCTAACTATAATCGACTCTTTATCAAAAGGTAATTCGATTATTACATATTGACCTAAACTTCACCAAAATTTTGAAGTAAACTTCCTTTATCACGACTACTTTTAAACTGAACACAGAGCGCGTTGAAAGTGAAGCGCGTAATAAAGTATGTAATAAATTATGAAATAAAAACGCTCTAATGATTTCTTATTGGAATCATTGGAATTAACATCTGAGCAAAACAAGATAAACTTGTTTTGTAACATGGTCAATGCGTTGAATTATGCACGACGTCGAATCAATGTTAGCATTTGGCCGTTTCACGTTTTATGTTCCAGGTGTCAATATACATTGTACGACTCGACGCGGCATGGGCGTCATTCCTACGTCAGACTTCATCTATACTATGATCTAGCATTTGTTTCAATGGCCGCGAAGACAAACAACGGCCAGTAAACATATTTGAACGAAATTGCAACGTCACGTAAATCACGTGCCGAAAACTGATAATAGTGGTATATCACTGAAAATATATAATATCTCATTGTTCTAATGATAGTTGTAGATGTATTCATGTTTCATGTTATACGAACCTGTAAAACAAAGCTAAACTTATAAAGATAACCCGGCATATCAACCCTGCTTCAACATATATTTCCGTTACAGGTAACAAATAAGGTAGAATATTTAGAAATATGTATGATTTATTTGGGAAACTATTCATTTTTTTATGTCTGTGAATTCCTATTTAATGGAGTTAGAAAATCCTTCCAGTTTATTAAATGTTCAATGAAACTTTCTAATACGATTGAAAAATAGTTTAATAAATTTCATCCCTGATTATTCTTAGATTCAAATTCAGATTAATAACAGGAAGTTCTTTGTCTCGGGGCAAATTGAATTATGAAATAAAATAACTTTCCCATGGACCCCTCACTAAGATATAACTGTATTGAAGTGTTATACGTCTGATTTATGAATTATAGCGCCAAAGGCACTGTTAGGAAAATATATGTAAAGAATTATGAAATTATATTTAACAAAGAAACAAAGGGACAGATTATAGTAAAAGGGCCATCCTGTTACATACGGTCCAAACTCCTAGGCTATCTATGAGAGTTGAGAGGCATAATATATTAATATGCTTATCCAAGATACGTTTACCTCGATAATTCGTTTCGTTTTCAATATTTTGATTTTAAAATACATGCACGTTACACAGAAATGAATTCTTTACAAGGGGCAACAATCTAGAACTTTGAGGTATTGCTCTAAATATGCTCACACTTGGGAACTTTTCAAGAATCTAGTTTTTATGAAAAACTGCAAAAACGATTTTCTGTATTCGCTTTCAATTTGTGAAAAAAATGTCATAATGTCATAGCATATTCCAATCATCATAATTATTATCATATTTGCACTTGAAAGTGCTATTTTCGGAGATTTAGACATAAAAAAATAACTGTTCTCGGTTTTCCAATGTTAAAACCCTAAATTTCGTAGAGGTTACACCAATTTGGGCGAGGCAAAGTACAATTAAAAAAAGAATGTATATTGCATTTTCAAATTTTGAATATAATTTGATAAAATATGACTTGATTTGTCAACTAATTTATTTTAAAATGAACTTTTAGTCCCAAACTTAAGCTGGGTAAGCATATTAGGCATAGTAGCTTCTCAATCCATGTGTTTTTTTTTTTCACTGCTCTTGTAAATATACATGTCTTTCTATAGAATATAAAACCAGCCCAATGTTGAATGTCGATCATTCCGCAAGGTTCTCAATCTTGCACTCACCGAGTACTTCATACATCGAGACCAAATGCTCTGCTAAAAGCAAAAGGAAAACAGTTCGAGTTTGAGCCAAATATCAAATGACATATGACTTCAGACCCGTTCTTACTAAAACAAATATTGAATTCAACATCATGTTCGCTCAAAAAGGCTGATTATTGAGGAATTGAATTTTCTCAGTGCTGGGCTACGCATTTGCTCTTTTTCAAAATAAAAATGATCAGAAGTCAATATCAATAATAATGCATGCATTTTCTCACGAAATCTGGACCATTTCTAGTTTTCTATTGCTTTTTTAAAATTTTCATTAATTTGTAAATGAAATATTATACTATAACCACGTTTTTTTTTTGAAAATATAAATGTATATATTTACGTAAGAATATGAGTTTAGATGCAGCCAAATGTTATGAATCAGATCTAAAAATAAAATGTTTTAATATTTCATAGTTGCAGATGGAAACATTCATTATTACCATTAACTTTAACTTAAACGTTCCTATTTAGGCGCTTATTAAGAAATCTGAAGCGCATCTACAAAACAGGCTCTGTTTTTTTTCAAGGTATCGTCAAATTATAAAGGAAAACTTTGTTTTTCAAAATATGCAAATGATATGTCAACAGCTCAAAGTAACAAAAGGGGTCGTTACTATAGCACGTGTCGGCCATATAACAACATTCAAGTCCCCATTACGAGAATAAGGACCGCAAGGCATGGACATATTACTTTAACGAACGCTCACGTACAAACCATTTGAATGGAAGTTCGTTAACGTTATCACTGCGTTATGGACATTTGCATGGCGGTTAATCGAACTCGGCAATCGCTGATGCAGGAAACTTTGAACCAGGAGGCGCGTGGTACGTGTAAAATATATTAGCTGAACTCCTGTAGGTTTTGGGGTTTCGATCTAACGCGCACCCCTCTTAAATTAACGTCTGATCGCGGTCCAACTTTGATTTGACATAAACTCAGTCTTACGGCATAAGTAACTATATTAAGTTTCAGGACCCTGTCCGTATATCCTCATTATCATTTTTAGTTGGTAGGGGACATTTGAAAACTCCTGTTTTTATTTCAGATTTGGTCTCAAACTTTCTGCTTTGGCCTCACACGACTTTACTGTACTTCCGTAGACAATAAATCTCTTTATGTAAATGTCTCATATTCTTTATAACCTTATACGACCCTTTTATGTCTTTTTTGTCTTTTTAAATGCAATTGTGAGAAAACATAACAGGGAGCCACTTCGTATTTAGGGTTATAGCTCGGGGTGGCTAGCGTAGAGAGAGATAACCACAAACCCCCTTTAAAGTGCTTTTATTCTTCTTATATATCATATAATGTCCGTGAAATATTGCGTGTTTATGTTAATTTTTAAAATAAGATCACATTGTGAGGTATGATGGTTATGCGGTTGAACATTGAGGGGGTGTCTATTTTCTTGTGCTTTTTAATAATCCAATATATTTATCTCTATTTTATTTGGCTATCATCCATCGAAGCAGATGTTTCTTCAATATTACTTTTATCTAAAGGCGCACTGTATGGGGTTGATGATATAATTTTCTGTAAAATAGAAATTGCTTATCTTTTAATCAAAATAATGTTGAGATTTAAGCATATGTTTTATTTTTGCCATGTGACGTTTTAACGTTGCGTCAACGTCAAACCGAAATAGGGTGGACTGCTATATATAAAGCAAAATATAAGCGTGTTTTATATCAACGTTATGTGACGTTGAAAGGAGTTGGCTAGTATCTAAATAAAGATATCGATATTTACATATATAAGCGAACTATATATTGATCAAATCATGCAAGACTACATTCTTTTTGAGCCAATATCTGAACGAGGTCATTTATATAGACAGCTCTTGATTTTGTTCCTTTCATTTTTATAATTATTCCAATTAAGATGATAGATCTAGATCTAATAAAGAATTTTGTTGAATATTGTAGATATTTGATCATAATTTCATTTATAAGATGTAATTTAGAAAACTTAGTATACAACAACAATTTATTCTACATAGTCTTCCAATCGTTAAATAACAAGACGAGGTGGCCGAGTGGTTAAGGCGATGGACTGCTAATCCATTGGGCTCTGCCCGCGTGGGTTCGAATCCCATCCTCGTCGAGTTATATTTTACCCTTTTTTATTAGTCCCTTTACACAAATATTTCATTCGGTTTTTATATAGTGTAGGTGTAAATCAAATGCAATAATTATGAACAACATACCTTGTTTAAGAATGTCGTAAGGCAAGACGGAAGAGATGTGTTTATCTCCGACCTTCTCTCGTATTTGTTGAGCTTCTTGAGGATGGTTGAAGCGAAAGTAGTTCGAACGTCCCAAGCAGATCATACACCCTGAAAACAGTTGATTTTTTTATATAAAACATTAATAAAGTAAAAAAGTTGTTATATATTTGTCATATAGCCTATATTGAGGCCATAAACACATGTTTGATGTCCATATGCATAAACAAACAATATTCCACAACTAGAAAATACATACGTCCCAGAGCTATGGCGCCAATAAATGGTTTAAATAAAGGAAACAAACGGGAGGGGGAGCGTATATATGATAGTTATAGAAGCCCTCTCTCGACCCGCACCTCGATGTTATTATCACATACAAAACAGATTACTCTCAATAGGAAGGACGCCATCATTAACCCGGTCTTCCTTCCGTTTCCTGTATTTAATAATGCATGGTCATGTCACGTGTCATATCTGCACATCACGTGATTTCAACATCTCAGAAAGATATACGTCGGAAGTACGTTATCTGATTGCATATGAAATTTGCACAAACCAATATATATTCGATCGAGACGTCTCATGAACTCAAATATCTAGGTTCGACGCGATATTACAATAACATAAGCGAAACTTCGTAACGATGCATATATCTAGAACGGAGAAAGGACCTTCCACCTACGTTATACCTTCTTATATTAAAATCAGTCGATAGCCTTTCATTTTAACCGTTCACTTACATGCCATCAACCAATGTTTGCTCCTAGGCACATATATAATCTATTCCGCTCCCACTTTCATCTTATGGATTGGTTTTGTTTCCGTATATATGGTATAGATTTGTGTTGCATTCCTATTTAACGATACATTCAGGTTCAAAGGCAGGGTATATACCCATATCTCTACGACAAACGAATGACTATTAGCGAACGGTGTTTCTCGCCAGAATTTGCAAGAATTTAATTATTATCCAACGTTAAATACGACGTTATGTTCGAAATTTCCTTTGCCGAAGCATGAAAGACACTCAATTATTACATGGTTAGGGTGCATTTCTTAAAGAAATGATAGTGAAAGGCTAAGATGCACGGAAAAGATGTACTGCATCTTAGCTCATCTTCTGATTACAATTTTAACAAGCTGCATGCAAACAAATGTTCAGAAAAAAACATCAAATATTCGTAATAAACCAATATCAACATGGAAATATGTTTGAATCATTGATGTCAAATGGATGATTTTTTTTTATCCACGATGATTAATGTATATAATAATCACTTAAGTTATCCTTATTTCTGATTTAAAATGAAAATATTGTATTATCGCCCAGAAATGACACTGCATAAAAACATCTGTCTACCAACCGTTTTCAATGTAATAAAGGGAATACAATATTCAGATGCAGGATTGGTAGATGTTTATTGCACTCAGGGAGTCGAAGTGGATGCACTCAGCCTACGGCTTCGTGCATCCACTTCGACTCCCATCGTGCAATAAACATCTACCAATCCTGCACCTTCATCATGTATTCCCATATTACCGTCAATTTATCAGAGCGTAATTGGATTGTGATGCCCTTTTCACTACGTTTCCTGTATCACCTTTCTCACATGTTTCTGGCAGTTGCTGTTGCCTTGATTATTAGAATTAGCTATTTTGGGATTACAAATGCATATAAGGATCTTAACGACTGTTTATTCGGCAAATAAAGGCCCGTCATACCTGGCATTTTGGTCATATGATAATATTGCGATATTTCATAAATTTACATATGGTGTATTCGAACTCTGCGTTTGAACCACGTTTACTTGTAATCTAGTAACGGAATACTGTATTGGAACCACACTTAGTTATTATCTAGTAGCCAATTAATACCAAACAGAAAACATGGCCCCATATCATTCTGATTTGTAGCTGCTTTGATTCCTGACGTAGCCAAAGATAGGAATGATGGGTCATTACATATGATTTGTGATTCCGCTGCAGTTCTGACGTCGACAGGAAATAGAGAGCAAAAGAAGAGCCATTTCTTCCATATGGCAACCCCAACAAACGCAAATGCGACCATCTCGGCTATAGTTCTGACCAGCGAAGATATACGGAAATAGATATATACAGGGTATACAGTGCAAGCAAATTTGAACTTGTCAGTTGGTCGTTTGAAACCATATTGAATTATAAGATAAAACAAAAAAGACATTGGGAGAGGGACGAAAATTGAACATGGCATTAAAAGAATTCAACCATATGACCATCAACATACATATTTATGTGACGTAGCGTACGTGACGTCATTATGACGTTGCAATATAGTTATCGGGAATCCCCGAGAATAGATGAGTAGGGATACACTCTAGTTTTTGTTTGTTACATGTTTGTATCAGATTTCTTTTGACGGTTTAACATCCATCAGCACTTGTCAATACCGAAGCCTTAACGTACCGTTGCATCATGTATGGATATCAACGGATAATGGGGAAAGAATGATAACACATAATTTATCGTAGCATATTGTTGGTTAAAAAAAACTTTCTGACTGCTAGATAGAAGAGCAACAGTGAGATTCAGGTATTGACATGCCTGTGAACCAAAACTCGAAACAAGACCTTAAACTGTTTCATTTTATTTCGAACAAATGTGGGCGTGGCTGTATTTTAGTCCATATACCTATTACCAAGGTTAATCTTCGAGGGAAGCAAAATTGTTGCAACCACAAAGTTGATTAGCTTCGTGACCTGACACAAAATTACAGAAATAATAAATTCACCATGTTTCTGATTTTGGTAGTCATGGCCACTAATTACTCGTTGCTATGGACTATGTCTGAACTATAGGTGGCGTTATAATACATGTAGTAATTAAAGTTATAATCATCAGTAAGTTATTATCGAAATTAAAAAAATGTGTAATAATCTCCGGTTTTCTAGAGTAATTTATACTTTCCGCTTTTTCTTTCGAAATGGTGTGAGTGTCGATATTCCTTAAAATTGAGAATCACCACGGAATAGTTTGTGATTATCTAATTTTAAAACGATATGTAAATATATCAGAACATAACCCGTTTTTCGGTCCCACCTACATGTATGTAAAGTATGATTGAACTCATAATCGCAATTATCTGAGGTGTGTCTGATAATTGTAAATAGGTGGTTCTCGAACCGAGCCGATATTCTATGTATAAGTTCATATGTGTGTTCCCTCAGGAATTGCACCTGGATTAAAAGAGTACCATGGAACTCATAATTGCTAATGTAATGGATCTCTTTGATCTCAGAAACATTATGAAAACTAGGCAATTCTACATGAATATAAAAAATCCTGTGAAAATAATCACTTAACGCATATTTTCCGGAGATCTGGACCAATATTTACTTTATAAGCTCAAAGTTTTAACGTCTAACAGATTCCATGATATGGCCATAACCAAGAAATTTATTTTAGTTCTGCTCCGACTAGAATATATAAACTATGAGAAGGGCAAAGATGAAACACAAAACATATACATTTCGCGCACCTGGCTCCAATATTTTCGTTCGCGAGATTCATTACAACACATGCAGCACGATTTTGAGTCCAGATATCGAAACCAGCAGCTGACGAGAAAAAGTGAGAAATATGAATCCGAAACGCACACGCGAAGCTTCATCACGTTCGAGGGCATAACACAAGGTTTCGTTCTGCTTTTTGATATCCAAAGACAGCGTTCCGGCTTTCACAATGCGCGTTCGATCTTTTGAATTTCTTGATATTGAACTAAAATGCACCCCGTTGTGTGAAAAATGGATAGGTTTATAAATATAAATAACCAGTATAGTTTTGCATTGATTTAACGTTTATATGCTCTTGATTTTTGTTATTAATCGGCATTGAAGGGAAAGGCTCAATCAAATGACGGTAAACTTGTGACCAGCAGGGAAGTCAGACGGCATTGAATTGACATTTAAACTAAATAGACTATAATTATTAATATTTATTTTTAATTTTTATGTTCGATATTATTGTTAAATGTTTACGTAGCCCGTGCTGCGTTTGCATCGTTCCCTATTGTGATCCCGGCAGTCTTTAACCTTGTCCATCACATCCAGACCATTGCACGTTCAATCGAACGCATGGAAAGCCTTCGTATGTAATTAATATACGCATGTTCGAACAAATGTTTGCAGTATTTAGACGCTTTGCATATAGTATCGGTATTCGTCCAAATACATAAATTACCGTTGTCTGTTTTCACTTTATAATTCAGGGGTCCACTTTCTTCGATAATAACTCCCTTTTGCCATTTTGAAGGGCTGTTTTTTCGATAGTCTCTTATTAAGACATGTTCATTTTTGTTGAATTTTCGGTATTTCAGATTGTTCTTCGGCTGTTTCTCTTGATATTCATTAACATTGTCACTTATGGATGGTTTTAATAGATCCAAACGGGTTCGCATTTGTCTTTTCAGCATTAAAACACAAGACTTTTCTTTTGTGACGGTGTGTTCGGTGGATCGGTAACGGAACAAAAACAAATCTACTTTATGTTGCAGAGAATAGCGCTTATTTTGCATCGATTTTAGCTGTCTTTTGAAGGTTTTGATGATGTTTTCTGCCGCACCGTTTTGTTTTGGACAATAGGGGGGTCCTGTTACATGTTTAATCCCGTTTCTTTTGCAGAAATTTTCAAACGATTCGGCCATGAAGTATGCAGCGTTATCCGAAACTATGGTTTCACATAATCCATAACGCGCAAAAACTGAACGGAGTGATTGTATAATCCCGTCGGTTGCTGTTGAATTTAAAATGAATATTTCTGGCCATTTCGAGTGTGCGTCGATCATAACCAAAAACATTTTGTTCTGATAGGGCCCGGCAAAATCTATGTATATTCGTTGCCACACTTTTTGGGGATACTGCCACGGTTGGTGCGTTGTTTCTGAAGGTGTGTTATGATGAAATGTGCACTCTTCACAGTTTTTTATTTGAGTTTCGATATCGTTATCTAGTCCCGGGTACCAGAAATAACTTCTTGCGTTGGCTTTCATGCGGACTATCCCTTGGTGATCATGAATCTCGTTGAGAACTCGAGTACGCAACTTCGGAGGAATGATAACTCGGCTTCCCCACAATAATAGACCATATGATCGAAAATTGGCGGGATTTTCAGAGATTTTTCGGAGGTTTGGTCAACTATCTCATTAACTGGGTTTAGCATTTAAATGGTTCTGATATCATTTTAATGGGCTTTCATCACTGTTCTAAAACACATT
>LQRL01049549.1:0-10179 GCA_001703475.1 Hydroides elegans | reverse complement strand
ACAGATGAACCTTCGGACAGATGAACCTTCGGACAGATGAACCTTCGGACAGGTGAACCTTCGGACAGATGAACCTTCGGACAAATGACATGGAACCATTTTACCAACTTAGCAATGTGCTCTCAATAATGTCTAAACAGTGGGTTCCTTGCATAAATGAACTCAATAAACGGAGACTCATTCTGAATCACGTGACACATAGTCCATGGCATATATGACCAAAAAAAAGCATTTATAGCCTTCATAAGTAATATCGCTAAGATAAATTACTATAGGGATCTGTTATTTGATGGACAATTGAAGGGCTTAGTGCACAAACCTGTTTAGTGCGAAATCGTAGTTTTGAGAAAAACGGCTTTGAATTTTCTAGGCAAAAGATATTTATTGCAAAACATGTTTATTGCAAAAGACAGTTTTATGCACGAATCAGTTAATACATTTTTTGCTATAAAGAAAATATAGGTTTTTCACATGTTTATTGCAAAAGACAGATTTGTGCACGAAGCATATTGACTTTGTGTTGCGTTGTGTTAATATATTGCTTTAAGTGTATTTTTCGAAAAAAAAATAGTTAATTCTACTTAGTACCGTAATGCACGGAACCCCTCAAATGTCTTTTAGACACAATAAGGATAAGATAAATAGCTTAATTATTACATACATGTCACATGCTAATTTTCCTCCTTTCGGATTCTTGGATCATTGCAATAGATAATGAAACCTCTTGATGCGCAATGTATCATTTTCAGACAAGTGTTAGGATTGATAAGACAAACGTAAGGTTCGTACTTGATTACGTGATAACTACGTAACTATATGTATGCCAAGATGATGTTTATATGATAATCATGTATCTTGTTTATATTTTCACATTTGGTGAGTATATTTGTTTAGAAATATAAACATAAGTATTAGGAGGGTGCAATGTAAGGGTCTGGTCACATACATGTATTGGAAGTTCTTTTTCTAGTTTTTTTTTTTCATTACCAACCCTGTCTCAAAAACTCGACTTAAAAGTGTTTATAACCGTCTACAAAACCATAATCATTCGATTTACTTCAGTAATTTATATTTGAAACAAGAGCGTTTCCTTTACTTAGATCTAATTATGGACTCGTTTAATTATTAAAAAATGGAAATAAAAATTAATACTCATTGCTTTTGAAGAAAAAAAACAATACACATGTAGAAAGGAAAATATTTAACCTCAAATGGCATTTTAATCAACCAATGCATTTTAATCGAGTTAAATGGCATTCCTTGAAAATTACAGATGGTGTAAAAATGAAGGAGAATTATCTGATGATTTGCTCAAATGAAGATGGAATGCACAATGCTCTTGAAATAATGCATTATAAACTGAAGGGCTCCGTGCAACAATGTGTTAAGTCTGAAATTGACGCTTTGAGAAAAGAGGCGTTGAATGTTTTTATATTGGTCATTTCTGTAAGAATTGGCAAGTAGCCAAATGATGAAATTATCATGATCGCATTGTTTTTTTTTCGCATCATTCAATTTCAAAACATGGATCAGTTATCACTTGGCACTTTGCCATAAATTTTGGCGAAACATGTTAAGTCGACTTAACACATTGTTTCACGGAGCCCTTAAACTGTTACTTGCATGGAAGAAGGCCTGACTACATCGGACGCTTTTGTATAACATTTCTTTTTGTAAATGTCTTTTTACCGCCCGGCGTCAAAGAAACGTCCTCTCACGTCCATCCGTTTTGGTGACGTCTCAATAACATCGTGTCTAAGTCATTGACTAAAAAGAACGTCCGGAGACGTTTTATAATGGCCTAAAAGAGTGCGCTCTTTTCACGCTGATCTACAACAATAACGTATCAGAATGCGGGAATAAACCTTACCTTGATTGAGAATAGTTTAGTCCATGTGATACTTAATCCATATCAATCAACATGTGTAATTATCATTTAAATATCCTTTGCAAATTCGTGGTTCGATGGCAGGTATTAATTTAACATAAAATTTGATGATTATTGCTTGTATATCCTTTGCTTTATGTTATATTGTGGTCGATAACTTAATTCTTTCATATATCATACATTTGTTTGTATTCGTTGTGATATTAAGCATGTAGACTATTTCATGTATGTAGATGCTATGGCCAATCGTGCATTATCAAATCGTAACTTATTGTATAAGCTGTAACATACAATAATCAATCTTCGAAATTCCTTGAAATTTGAGGCCTCTAATATTGATATTTCACCCATTATAACACATTGTACAGCGTGAACGAAGTAATTAGTCATTAATAACCTATGATTATCCGACCTCATTCATTAACTTAGCTGTTGGTACAATCAAAGTCCAATGATTTAGCAAAACAAACTTTCCATCTTCATTTGTAATGTAGCCAGCTATTTTTGGACTTATATTTTATTTAGTTTGCTCAGTTGTTTTATTTATAATTCACTATAGTTTTTTTTTCATAATAATACTTCCTTACGTTACTTATTATTTGTTTATCATTGAATTGCATCTTTATTTATCCAGAGAGTATTTAAATCAGTGTATGCATCAATGTGTTATCATGTTATCAATGTGTTCCCTTTAATAAAGACATTTTTGCAACGTTGTTTCATATAAAAAAATCCCATAGAACATTGACTCAACCTAACTCCAACCAATCTTAACTTCTTGTTGGTGCAATTTGGTTTCTGCATTTCTGCCATGTCTTTCTGCCATGCAAAGATGCTTGCCGAAGAAATAAAGGCACTCGTTCATATAGAGGTTCACTCAGAATAGGCTTTTTTAGCATGGCCATCTTGTCAGGAATCACATTTACCTATATCTATGTTATTTTCAAAAAATGAGAAAATGTTAGAGGCAGTAAATAAATGCAATTGATATTCAGAACTGTATATCTTTTTTAATTTGTCACATTGAGAGCTTTTTTCGTCTAATCAACAGTTTCATTTATTTCTAATTTCATTAGATTTATTGTCAAAACTATTGTCGAGCTTTTCAAAAACACTCCATTGTTTTGCGGCGCTCTTCAAAATATAGCAACGCTACGCATTTTGTCTCATGCAAGAAAAAAACCTTCTAAAACTTTCCTCCTATTTTCAAGGAAATCATTTTATTTGTGTGATGAAAGGAATCCTTCTTGAATATCTAATGACATTGTGTCACACCTTAAGTTCTACAGCATGAATGACCCTTGATTTCGGATCCTAATCAGCTAAATGGAAACATGTTGCATTTGAAGTGTTAAGGTCTTGCAATACTCAATTCAAGGTCAAATTGGTGAAGTGTGTAATATCGTAACTGTCAATGTTGTGAGTATCTGATTATGAGAGAAAAAGGACAATTTGTGACTACAGAAGATGAGAAAGTTTTTCTGGATTTTTGTGGCGAATTAACTATTAAAACTGTTCAAGTTAAGCCGCGTTCACGCAAACCAAGAAGCTCGTAAATAAAAGCTCGAAAACCTAAAGATCGAAAGCTACATTTTGTACGTTTGTACAATAACATTGCAATTTATCCTTTGGGTTAATGCAAAACAGGTAGTTTTCTGGTTTTATTTACGCGCATTTTGCGTGAACATGGCCTCAAATTGTCAAGATAGTAACGACTGTGCGAATTCAATCGCATTCCTTTTTACTCACAAAAACACACACAGTTCTAGTTTAAGTACATACAGTAACTTTGGACTTTGTTTTAATACTTCCTTTACATGTATTTGCTATTTTTAACGATGCATTATAAGCGTAATTTGTCCATCCGGATGTAAAAACAATGTAAAACTGATATAACGACGACATTTGACACTGGAAACACTCATGGTCTGTACAGTTAAAAAAAACTCGCATTGACGCACGACACATAAAAAATATTCTCATACCAAATATGCATTAATGATAATTACATATTACATTTTTTCCTTGTGTCAATGCTATTTTTTCGATCCAAAATACTTAGTTTAACTAAATCAATAATTTAGAAACCACGTGTAAGTTTTCCGGGCGTCCATTTAGGTGCTAATACCAATGCTGTTCCTACGTCCGCGATAAAAACTAACGTTTGTAAAAATTTGATGTGGGCTAAAACTAGAACGTCATCTCTACGCTTCTATCTCTTAATATTCTCTTGTACGGAACCCTTTTCAACTGTCCCAAAGCATAGTAGGATAGAGATTTGGGGATATAAATGGGACCGCAAGACTCACTATCAAGTCGAATGAGTTTCACTGGTTATTTGGACCACTAATTAAAATGACGTCATTTCGACGTTACGTCCGAAAGTGACATATTGCGGACGACCCTTGTCAAGAGTGGGATAGATATGAGACAGTAGGACTTAGCATCAACCCAAATCAGTGTCACTGGTCATTTGAATAACAAATTATAATAACGTCATTTCGACGTCACGTCCGAAAGCGACGTCTTTCGGATAACCCTTTGTCAAGTGTGGGATAGAAATGAGACAGCAAGACTTAGCATCAAGTCGAATCAGTGTCACTGGTCATTTGGATCACTAATTGCTCTTCAGGAATGTATTGGAAAGTCGCATGCAGCGAAAGGTTTGGTCTACTTTCATTTTGTTGATAGAGTAAAGTTCTGATTTCAATAAGTAAAGGTGCTGGTCCAGAAAATATCGAATCGGGGGCGCCAATGGTATAAAATATCAGACCGCTCAAGGGACGCCCATATATTTCTTTTTGTGATAACATATTTTTGACCACATGAAATAGCTGATAATAATTTGTAATATGAGTAATAAGAAATACGTGAATATTTGTATTTATTAGTCAAGTGTTTTTAACAAACAAATATGATAATGTCCCTTTCAAAAGACGGATTGACATTTTTTCTTGAATCATTCAATACCAACTTACTCGCGTTTTTATCACTATTTACATAAAAAAGAGCAATTCCCAATTTATATCCCATTTTTTGGTAGGCAATTTGATTCACCCACCACAACAGCTAGTTTTTGCGACAATCAACGCTTGACAGTTTATTGAAAACGAGAGACATCCCACTCGGCATGGGTCGTCCATAGTACGCCGTATTTGGACGTGACGTTTAGAGGACGCCCTATTTCGGGCTCATATGAATGTTTTTCGCGCGTCATTTTACGTATCGCCGTCCGAAGAACGTAATTATTACGTCCGACTCGGACGCGACGTCCATGTAACGTCTTGTCTATGTCCACAGCCATTAAGCACGTCCGAAAACATTTAAAAATTGGCCCAAAGTAGATCGTCCGCTTAACGTCCGTAAACGTCTTGCCGAGTGGGATTGGCGACCAAGGTTAACAAATGGAACATTATTGGAGCGATCAAAACAAACCGAAAAGCAACTCGAATAGCCTTGATCAATAACAGTCAATTTTAAAAGGGGACGTTTTTTGTTTTTGTCTCTTTTTTTTTTCTTTTTTTTTTCATTTGGATGAGAGCTCTGACCTTTATCTATTATATTAGTGTCGTCTTTAAAATGGGAATCTGTGATTTTTTTGCTTGTTTTACTAGAAAAACGAACTTCCGTAATCAAATCGGCTCGTTTTCATTGTTTTTGCAGGGTTAAATTCGTCAACGGATAAGGTTATATGGATCTGCAATAGGCATTAATTAGTTGACCTAGTTACTCAAACTTGTAAACGCCTTTACTTACTGTAGTCTCATATATCATAACAACTCTAAACAAGTTGGTGTGACCCTTCATTATTCATCATTTTACACAATACAATCATCATAAATACTGCTTATCATAATCACTTCTGCCTGGCAAGTTACGTTTTCTCAACGTCCACGGGATGCTCATTACATACATGTATATGGCAATTACTCGCTTTGTAACGCTTCCTTTCGGTACGTAAACCTAATTTATTTTTTAATTAAATTAACTTTACTACACCATAAAGATCAATCGAATCCCCCGAATCGCATATTTTTCCAGGATGTGGAAAAGTATATATTGATAAGACTTTCTTATTGCTAACACCTCTCTTGCACAATCCCTAATCATGAGCTCATGTTGACCTAAAATTAACTCATGTGAGGACCACAATTTGCACCCGCCCCTTATACTGGACCCTGGACAAATTGGATCGCAATTGACTCATGAAAAGACTCCAGAAGACATTTGTACCATACAGGAATGAAAGACACACTACTCTGACCATTTCCTATCCACATTTCAATCTTAAAACTAATGTAAACCCATTATTTCATCCCCTCATCCCGAAGTTGAGTGATATCTCTGTCATGAAGAAAAACTTCGAAAAGGCTTGGCTACATTTAATGACTTTTTATCAAAATCAAGTGTCGCGTACCCTTTAGAATGCGTTAACGCACTTCTTGAATGGACAGAAATGATAAATTGATGTTTTTTATACATATGTGACTTTCAAGCTTTCGGTTTTACCAATTGAAGGGCTTAGAGCATAAACATGTTTAGTGCGAAAAACATGTTTTTGAGTTAACAACACAGTCAATATTTTTGATATGTGAACTAACATCTGTATGAGTATTAAGATCATACGATGAACATTTATTGAAAATTATTACGTTTGAAAATTGTCAAAATACTGGTTTGACCGTTAAATTCAGGGTTTTACTTGCACAAACTAGTCTATTGCAATAAACTTGTTATTCCCATGCAATGTGCCATACCCTTGCAAAGTTAATATGTTTGCTGCACAAATATGTCTTTCGTGATAAACATGTAAAAATACCTATATTCTCTTTATAATGAAAAAGTGATCTGCAAATTTATTATAAAGCATAAATATGTCTTTCTCAATAAACGTGTTGAATATTTTGTTACTAAAATCGGGAACTTTCAATGCCGTTTTTCTCAAAACTATGATTTCGCACTAAACATGTTTATGCTCTAAGCCCTTCAATTGTTACGCGCGTTTTGTAAACGCGAACGCAGCTTTATACACTTTGAATGAGCGGTTTTATGACCCTTTTAAAAACGCTCGAAAATCATCAATTGTACAGGAAAAAAAGCTGCAAATATGGCCAAATGCTCTATATCTTCCTTTGGCACTTAGTGACTATGTGTAATCTTTCTCCATTAATGTATTACTTCTTTTACTTTATGTAGCGGAGTGCCGGTCCATAATAGATCCTAATGTGCTTATACGTGGCATCCTTTCTTGTTAAATATACCTGTCATTTTGGGGAGGGCCTTGCAATGAAGCTAACTTCGTAAAGTGCTAGTTGTGAGCATCCAGGCAATGTTAGATAAGGCGACTAAACATAAAATATTCGAACGTTTGGGGGAGGGGGCAATGTATTAGTGATGTAAAACGTATAGGATAAAGGACGATGTCAATCCATTAATTAAAATAGTGTACAGTTCCGAGGCGAAGCCGAGGCACCTGTTCAATGTTTTAAATAATGGAGTTTACCGAGCACTTCAGTCGACCTGTTAACTGTCCATTATTAAAAGCAATGCATCATGAATACAAAAGATCTGTCGACTGAATGTATATAAAGCTCGAACAGGGAAGGGAAGAGTCCACCGTGTGAGCGACTCTGTATAGTTGCAGGGTTCGCTATATTCTATACCAATTTTGCAGACGCAGACGCAAAGAACCGCTGACCGCACCGTTACCGATCGAGGGACATGTTTGTCGGATGCGCAAGTTTGTTTTTCGAAAGAAAAGGATAAAATCTGAAAATTGGACCGTGTAATTAGGGAAATACATGACAAGTGTTTCCTTTGAACTTTGTAGTTTAAATCAAAGGGTTCCATTCAGAAAATAATGAACTCCGTTTAGCTTGATTTATGAAGAATATTATTTAATGTCGTGTATCACATATATTCATACGTCTTGATCCTCATACAAAACGTGATACCTGCATTCGACGCCAAAGTCCTGCCCATTCTAGTTTTTTTTTTCAAGACAAGTCTATATATAGAAGGACCTAGACGTTTGGAGTTTTACTTTTAAAACCAACGAAGCTTCCATATGCAATTGAAAAATTCGTTGTCTAACAGAATGCCATAAGTCAAACCCATTGTATTAATAAGTATTAACCAAGTTAACACATTCTTGTACGGAAGTCTTCAATTAGGACCCAAAAGGAAAATCCTTTCCGTTGCATTTGCTAATTTGAATCATTTCATTAGGACGTTCCTCATTTTCCCTTTTATATCATAGAAGCTGTAATTTCAGGGGGTAATTAGGGGTTACCTAGGAAAGATATGGTCAGAATGTTCATATGTTATTAGTTATTTATAATTATCTATGACGATGTCATTTCTTGTTAAAGTAAATTGTAACGGAGGCCTATTACACGTGCTGAATTTCAGGGAAAAGTTGTTTAATGTTAACATTTGTTTTATACATTTTTAACACTGATTAAGTATGATCAATATTTGCAGATGTATGTTTATATATAATACACATATATTATTTGGAAATTGATTAGCTAGTTTGGCGCATATTTATGAACATCATGTTATACAGTGCCTTCACCCATCAGAAGAAGGCTATAAACGATAGTTTAGAGGGACTGAGAAAAAGGATTATCCAAGAACGAACCTATCTTTACTCCGTCCTACCCAACTATCAAATTACATGATTCTTAGCTCATCTTATTTAATAAGCTTGGTATTTACGATCTTGCTTCACGTTATTTGCCCGGCCATCTTCCATCCCTTCCGTCCTCATACGAAAATAATAAACAGGAAATGAGCTTTAGCGACTATAAATAAGAGGCATCTCATCCAAACACAATATATAGTGCTCGGTCCTTCAAGGTAAAAGTTCCGAGACGTTGCCGAAACGTCATAATAACGTCATTTGTGGCGTGAAATAGTAGTCATCTCATCACGATACAATATAAAGTGTTCGGTTGTGCAAGGTTGAATCTTCATGCACTGCCAAAAACGTAAATACTGTGAGACTCACAGACTCACTTAGAATCTTTAACGACGTGACAAAATAAAAGTTTGATACAATTAGATTATCATTTCAATTGTTCACGAAATCGACACTCCAAGTGTTGATAAAACGTCCTTAAAACGCTGTTTGCCGTAGGAGGTATAAACTGCCCTTACCCTGATCTACTTAATTCTCCTTCCGCCCGCCAGGCTCATCTTAATCAGGACCCATAAAGCCCACAGCAACATGTAGGCCAACGATGTCATTTTTAGTTCGGGCCCGACCAAACAGGAAGTTTTTCCAAGCATATTTATCCTTCGAACACCGTGATTTACAATGACTTCTAATGCGAAATAAAAAAACGCAACGAGCGTTTTACAGTTTCCAGTGTGGCTATGCCCGTATATATAACAAATGTCAGGATGCCACAAGCCCTAGTTTCAATGGCATTGGTACAACGTTTTCGCAACGTAGCAATGTCGCGGCGAAAACCTAATTAGGAACATCGGTTATCCGATGTCAATTAATTTCATTTAAAATTTCAATAGCATGAAATTAGGAAAGACAATTTTAAAATCATTTTCTTATGTCATTTCATGACGTTATATTAATAGTTCACACAGCTTAGTGATATATAAATGCCACCCCCGGATCTAACTTAAAATCTATAAATAGCATTTTTACTGGTTGCTTAAGGTACTCAGATTATTAATTACCTAGCTCTAAAGATATAGTGCCTAATACATATATGTGTAAGGGCCGTATCTTATATATTACCCGATTCAGATATCTGATCATGGGTATTGGCCTATGATATATTTATAGAAACATATAAATGAAGAAACTAATTCTATCCGGGTTTCTAAACTCAGATTCCAAGAACTTCCAAGGATGAGCTTAATTACAGAATATGGTACAGTTAACGTTATATATTGAAATATTCATGGGATAATGGTCTTTAAAAATATTCATGGGATAATGGTCTTTAAAAAATATTCATGGGATAATGGTCTTTAAAAAAATTCATGGGATAATGGTCCATGTCATGTGGCAACATCGAACGCCTACAGTTGTATATCAATCGCAATGAACATTTTCCCCAAATAAACCCACTATCATAAATAATATAAACTACTTATGTATGGTTTACAACAGTTTTATTTATCAAAACCTCTAAAAACTACCTGTTAGTTTTATATGTTTATGTAAAGATTATATTCTAATAGAAATCCGACCAAGTATCGTGCTTTATCCCTCGGATGAAGGATCTTTTCGCGACTTTGGTTTCTATCAGACAATCCAAAGA
>LQRL01049454.1:12481-23284 GCA_001703475.1 Hydroides elegans | reverse complement strand
ACGGGTAAAAACATGAATATGGGTGATCTCCACAAGAAAGAGCCAACTGGCAAAACGTTATTACAAAGGAAAGCCCAGTGGGCTGGGCTTTCCAAAAAATAGGATGATATTGGTTGGTTATGGTATCTTGGTTAGATTGAGTGTTTTCTATAGTTTGATGTTTACAGCAACGTGACTATGGAAATTCATACTCTTAGACAAAGATTAAAACAATCGATTAATATTTAAAAACAAGCGATTAATATTTAAAGTATTTACATCAAAATGCAATTATCGAAAGTGGTATTCATTGCTATGACAACAGTCTAATTCCTGTAAACTCTCACTGGTGTAATTGTTTCAAAATGTATACTTTACATGTTTCTTTAATAATACCCGGCTTTTGGTTTTCATGAGTTGTATGAATAAAACATACATTGTACACATCTAAGCTCTTTTATTTTGCGATCATCAACACTTCGCAACCTGTTATGCTTCAGTGCTCCTCTTTTGCAAAACACAAGAATAATTCATTAATGCACCGACTTTTCTATCAGGAAAAATCAGGATCTTTCAGAGCCGAAGAAACATGGGCACAAAAAGTACAGCTCGACCCATAAATGATAACAATATGAATCTGATGTATCTGTAACTCGATCGGAGCTGTCGTTACAAAATCGTAATGCATATCAATCGGAAGACCCATCAAATGCTTTCAAAGACTACAAACAAGTAGGAGGACAATATGCTGAAAAATTCATACGATGTCTCCGTACGACTCATTAATTATTGCCGCACACTGTCAAAGGGAACAATTATTGTATGGGGGATTGATGGTTTGAGCTCTCCTAGTAGTTTCGGGTCACTTAACGGAACTGCAAAGGCAACCCTTTTTAACAAATCACAACGTATAAAGAAGTATCTTGAATTGGAAACAATATATCATATATGTCTTTTCAAAAATGCATTTTTACTTTTCAAACTCAACACGAGGGATAAAACTTTAAACGAAGCAAAATGGCCAAAATAATGTATGATAGTAGAACCTATCGTTCCGGCTATTGTTGCTTTATACCGAATCGATAATTTCTGGATGAACGGTCAGGCTATGTTGGGAGACCGGGATTCCCATTAAGCCGCTTGATTTATTCACTTTGAAAATATGAGAGTAGGCGAATGTCCATCGATGACATATGCAACCAAAACAAACGTATGCGACAACAAGTTAAAATGACAGTTACAGAATTTATTTATGAAATGGAAATATTGCATCGGGTACTAGATGCCTCGATAAATTCGCAATTTAGAGTAATGAAACAAGTCTAAAATAAGTTGGATTGATAAATATTTACTCTCATCAATTTAAACTATTACATTTCACATTAAACTTAACGCCCAAATAAAAGAGTAGAAACATTAATATTGTATACAAAGATAGGATAACATAGGATATGGAAAATATTTTACGGAAAACTATATTTCATTCGTTGAATTGAAGTAAACATAAGCAAATTTATTTCGAAGATTATAAAACCCGTGGTACTGGAAATCGTAGATAATGGATAGTGAAATTGACAATAAGCGAATTATGAAAACGAAGTAATGATACGTGTTGAGAGCAATGTGAGATGTCAATGCATACATCTAGCTTGATAGGATTTCACTCTTACAGAAGCTTTATAACTAAGTTGAGTCTTTAAGACTCCTAATAATCCAATTCGCCTAAAACAACTCGAAACCACAATCAGTCACCATGATGTACCACAAACCCGTCAAGAAATCACGTCGCGTCACCCTTCTAAGTCGCAACGCCAACCCCTCAACCAGCAACGAGCAGCTGGCACAGTCACTCAACCGGAACAGCGACCTCCAGCTGGATCAGCTGCACGAGAACATCGAGCGAGAACGAGAAATGGCCGAGAAGCGCCATGCGGAGGACAAGGTCGCGTATCAAATGCGCGCCAAAAGTCTGAGGCAGTCTATACATAGGAGTCTGGATAAGAAGCCGTTTAATGGGTTGGATAATGAGAAAAGTGAGGATACGGTGGACAAAAATGGGGCATCTAATAATAGAATATCATATAATAAGACCAGTAAATGGAATAAATTCCGAGGCGAAACATTGCGCAATTCGATTTATAAATACGCTGGTAAAAACAATCACAATACCAATGGCTATTCAAATGCTGATTTTTCGCCATCTCGGCGCCTATTGGCACCCATATCCGAATCTTACGACACAGCTTCAATACAGGGCCGCCGCGACCAACATAGGGCCGAAAATAGAGAAAACGGACTTCGAAGGCACACATCTTTCGGTTCCACGGACACGATGGACTTTTCCGATACATCATCGCTAGCGTCGAAATACAAATCACTATCCACACTGAACGCCCAGGAACGCCGTAAACGTATCAGGGTCTTGGCTGAAGAGAGATATCAACTCGAACAGCGCATGCGCATACGGCATGGAACGGAGTCACCGTATAGTGATATTACAAAGAGTCCCATTGAGACCCATATCTTATCAGATATATCAAGTTCTAATATCGAACGAAAACCAGTTAGCAATGTCGCTATGTACCAACGAAGGATGAACCTTGGTGATATATCAGAGCGAGACATTGATGAAGATGAAGAAGATGATAAGGAGACAAAGAGACTTGTTCTTGCAAATCCGCTGAAACTCAGTCCACAGGAAGACCGTGCTCCCAGTAAATCGCCCGAGGTGTTTGTTTCACACATTCATTCGGTCGCGCATTTGCGCAAAATGCAGGCCGATGCTAAAAAAGCACAGGATAAAACGAAAAACAAAGCGTTGAGTGATATTGATAAATTCAAACAGACATTTGAAGAAGAGGAAGAGGAAGAGGAAGAAGAGGAGGAGTATGCCAGTTCTTGTTTTTCCTCGCAGTCCATATTCGAAAGAGAGCCCGCTAGTGTCAACAACGATAGAAACCTGAACGATATGACCATCGATAAAAGTGATATGAAGTCCAAATTAAAAACGGCCACCAAAATCGTGCCAACAATTCCAAAACGGGACACGGAGAGAGCAACGAAAATGGAGCAGCTCGATTTGGATGATATTGATGCTACCGGCCCAGCAGTTTACATTTCTCCTCGAACAAATTCAGCTTTAACAGAGACTAAACCAAAGAATATAGTCAATGCGATTTCGGGAGTGCCCCTAGAACCCAAAAAGCCTACTATTGACCGAGCAGCAGATTCCAAAACGGTTCCCATCCGGCATCCACTGGTTGAATCCAACACCAAAAGTCAACTCACTCCAATAACAACACCTAAAATACACATTAAGCGACCGCTCGACCCTCAACCACCCCCAAAACAACAACCCCCACTAACAACCAAACGCCACAACCCCACATCCCTACTGGCACTGTCGAAACACAATGCCACGTTGGAATCGGAGAAGATCCTACGCGACATGCAGGCATTCATGCAGAACCAAAGCAGTTTCAACGCTAGACATGCGTCGCCGCCAAGGCATACGTTTAAGGTGCTGAGACGCCATGAGGAGGATAAGGTGCAGGGTCTTATTGGGGATGCGGCGAGGAATAGGCGGGAACGGGGGCAGGAGGCAAAGGTTATCTTGAGTACAAGGGGGCGTTGGAAGTGAAATTGAACACAGGGTGGGGGTTGTCTATTTTGGTGTCAAAATGCATGTGTTGTTTCAACTAATGAAGTCAATCATAATAATATAAGCCAAGTGTGATACTAAATTGCTTAAATTTACATATAATGTTTGTTATTGCTTTGAAAATCATTTGTTGATATTTGTTATAGATGTACTTGAGTTGTATTCTCGCTAGTGAGAAAAAATATCATTTTGATTTTTGCAAGCTGTGATACTACATGTGTATATCTTCTATTGTGATTTACTTTATTATAAATGGATTTAATAATTGAACTCCCTAGTTATCTAAATCGCTTCCTTGTTATACAAGGCCTACTTAGTTTCCAAAAAATCGGATATTTATAGCATGAGCCTACTCAACACATAAGCTGTGATAAACAGGTTATTATTCCTCGCAAGTTATCTAATATTAAAGCCTTGCAAACACTGTGATAAACATATAAATATACGCACTAAATGAACTTTAAAACGTGCCAGTATTAAGGACAACCGATAAAGGTATTGTGAATCCTGTGATTTATTCATTTAAACGTGAGCTCTTGAATATTATTTAACATAAATGCCTATCACGTGATGAAATTATAGAGTTGATGTCCATATATTTACATTAAAGAATTTGACTTTACATGTATTACATGTATATATGTTTAATTTTAATATCTAAGTCATAATATATTACTTGAGTATAAATTGAATTACATGTAACAAAGAGATGTGTGAGCTTTCCTTGAAATGTTGCCTTTAAATAAAAATGTTCACTGTTTCATAGTTGTTTAAAGTTTAAACATTTCCTGAGCAAATTCATTATCCAATCGACAACCATTTTTATTAAATGAACAAGAACATTTGATACATGGAACGACGGACGGACAAGCTCAAACCTATACCTCATTGTGTAATGGGACATAATGATACATTCCATGATAGCACTGACGATATTACACTGTCTCGGTTGATAAACAAAGAAAAATCATTATCAAAATATACATAATCTTTAAAAATAATCTCTCGAATCATCGAACGTCATTCATCCACTTTTGCGTATCAGGAGGAACTGAGCGAAGCGAGCGATGCTATTGATATGAAACGACAAACGGTCAAACTAATACCTACAGTACACCCATTGTTTTCATTGGGCATAATACCACTATCCACCCCATACCTTAGCGGCCCACGTTGGACTAAGTGAGGCGATGTTGTAGAGCAGTTGGCCCGAGTTCTCCACCACGTGGTATGCACGCCGACGGCAGCGGCTGAAGAGGTCGTCGTCGCTGAGGGAAGCCGGGTCAACGTCCGCGCTTATGTCTAGTTAATAGATTAGTGAAAAGCGGATTTAATTAGGAGTATTGTATTTCAGGGCTGAGAACGGCTAAGTCCACCATTCAATTAACATGGTGGACGTTTTCAGTCCCGAAATCGGCTACCACTCCCAACATGGGGCATATTTAGAGACGGAATAGATTCTTGTAATTTGGAATGTAATTACAGCTAGATTATCTGCATTAATTTCAGGGATTATTATTCTGAAAGGCAATTTCATTTCTTTATAATCGTTAAAAAACCACGCTCTTTAACTAGGCTTCTGCAGTAGTGTCTATACCTTTGTTATTTCACCATGCTACAGGCACCTCTTCAAGTGCAGTTGTAATTCCAATTACATGTATTATCATTTGATTTAATCATTTATGGATATAAAGAAATGGCTAATAAATATTTGGCCCTTTTTGTCAAGGGTTTACCTGTACAGCCCAACGCGATAAGTATCTTGAGGTACTTTGGGTAGGGTTTGTCTCGACGAGCGCCCACCTTCTTGGCGAACCATCCCGCCGTGAACAGCTTCACTGAAACAGGCAGATCATTCATAGATATACTTGCATGAAATAAAGAAACTCGTGACCCGGTAGAAAAAAATATTTAGCATCATATTTTATAATAAATGTGCAGTTACTAGACTTAAAATGGAATTAAATTGGAATAAAATAACAAGACAAAATGCTCCATGCTCTGAACCTTACTAAATGTTTTAATTTGCATGCATCTAACCACAATGTTTATGTTTTTTTCTCATTTGGATTCATTCTACACTTGAAAAGTACATTGTTCATCATGTAAGATGACAATATAACCACGGTTTCTAGGATTTCAATAACATGACCTGATATAGTAATTTTTCAGGCCTGCATGTGAAAGCACTTGATTGGTGTGACTAGAGTGGTCATACAATGGTTTGATTGTGTCAGATATCGCATTTTTTGCTCATTACAAGATATCTTGTCAGTTGAATGAGTAAAAATTATCATATTGATATGAGCGAATGATAATGACTTAAGTATTATGCACTTTGGTTGTATCAGCATGTCTATAAACTTAATGACTAATCAATAAAAAGACGAATACTCTAATTATATGACTGCATTGCATGAGGCTTGTAATTCATATACACTCATCACACGTAACAAAATCACATCTAAATCTTTCTTTGATAAAACCAGGCTATTTTTTTTCACTTTTTGATTAAATAATAAACATGATAAATAGAATTCTGAGTTCAGATTTTTCAACATTGCTTGTATAAATCCATTAAATAATCCAGAATTGATGTAAAACCAGACCTTTAGGACTTAAGTATGATATACCGGTATAGCATCCAGGTCTACAAACATCCTTACGTAAAATATATAAATTGGGCAATGTTGGCCAATTGCTGCCACCTTTGATAAGAGTTAGATTTTGTCATTAAAACAATTAAGATATACTTTTAAGCTTTTATTGACACAAACAGCCCTCACCTAAAATATCTAAATTTGCGATGTCGGCGATTTGCTGCGTCACTTCGCGGCTGCATCCGGCGAAACACGTGATGACACTGGACGCACGCACCTGCTCAACGATGTCATGTGACCCCTCTACGTATTTTAGAATACGCCGAACGATCGCGTCTGAAATTAAGCAAAGCATTAAATTATTTTGAAAATCGGTATTGAAAATATTCAATCTAAGGAATCCAACTATAATGGTTATCATGATATAATTATTGTATTTCAACAAACGAAAAGGCCTGATATATCATTTTTAGGCTCATGTTTCACAGTTACGAGACTTCTAAATAGAGGAAATGGGTGGCAGAGGTGTCATTATATATGTATTCATATTTATTCATTATAAATACTCCTTGCTTATTCTCCCCAACCCATGTTAACATCACGCACCTGTTTTGCAAAGACGGTTGGCAATAGTTTTGGTCTCGAGGAAGAAGTTGAAGTCGTATTGCGACGTGCGATTTGGGTCGAGCGGTGTCAATAGGGCGCCAAGCGTCGACATGCAGTAGAAACCCACACATGGCCACTCCTCGTGCAAGATTTCTGTAGGAGTTTGCGGTAAATATATAAAATACAATTATAGGTTGGATTTTATAAGGATAGGTTGAATTTTTTTCTGGATTAAGGGTTCGTTGAAGGATAAGAACCAGCGATTCGATATACTGACAGATTTCATAAAATAATTATAGACAACATGGGATGAACGGGTGTCTTGAATAATGAATAATGACTTTGTTATCATTGATCTTATCTTGAATAATGAATAATGACTTTGTTATCATTGATCTTATCTTGAATAATGAATAATGGCTTTGTTATCATTGGATGAATCTAGATATATACACAAAATAATTGTGTCAATACTTAGGGCCTACAAATATTTTTATATTTATTTTGCATTTGCGATACCTGATTGGGTTTTCTCTAAGACGAAAATATCTACTAAGGCCTGATCTGTGCGAGTCAACAGCAGAAAGCGCTGCAAAAGTACAATAAATAGTAATTAATATAGGAACAACGCGCTCCAAATATATTTAATTACAAAACTATTATCATACGACTGCGATCATCCGTTAAGAGGGTAGACAAAAGAAAAGAAAGAGTAAGCCATAAGCAAAATGCTAAAGGCTTTATAACGTAACATGTATAATAATTAATAACACAATATAACCAAATTACAAATCAATACTACCTTGAATTCCTCGACACCATCAAAGCCATAGTAGGCGAGAACGCGCTGATCAGACATACACATCGTCACTTCAGCCAACACATGGATCTGCAGAAAAAAATAATGCCTATATTGATGACACGTTGATATTTATTGAGGTCACGTTCGTTACTGAAGGTCAGAGGTGAACTTTCTGATGTGTAAATGTGTGTACATTAGATATTGTGTGAATTAACTCCGTTTTATACCAAAGAATATCTATGATTAATACCATTTCTAATATATTACTCATCACAACCCTTGGCCCACGAATTATTACATGCTTAAAGCACAATATATAACCATTAACGCTATAACAACTCCTATAGGACCGTCTACCTGTATATCTTGCCAACGAGCGTCTGTGGCCAATTTGAACTTGGGGTGATGGATGAGTTTACGCCAATCACGCTGCCGCGAGTCTTCATTCTTGTCCTGAAAGGATTGTTATAGCTAGTTAAAGTTTGTTAAAATTGAGTTTTAAAGGAATATCATGTGTAATATCAAAAACTAAATATGAGGAATTAATGTCTTCACTTCAATGATAAAGGACATTGCTATATGGTGTCTACGATTAAAGTTATTTTTGACGTGCTGAAAGTTCTATTGGTAGGAACGATATTTTATGTAATAGTATGCAGATTGATGTTTCCCTATATAAATAACAACATTTATACAAAGAAATAATGCATAGTCCAGTAAAATACGTACACGCAAAATACAGGGAAAGCAGCGTTTAAAGCTAGACGTGCACCAGCCGCATTTTAGGCAGTTATCCTCCGACTTCAACCTGAAAACATCCATTATGTTCATAGATAAAATGTGCGCTATCAAAAAACAATGCGTCAATAGATAAACATACTCTTAAAATAGGATGCTTCGTATATATACTTTGTGTATATCCTCAAAGGTCATTGTCGCCTATACCATTGGTCACCTAATTACGTAATGAATACATATAGTTGTTTTTATAGTTTTGTATCTAATACGTTTTAAAGGCCATATTCGTTTTGACTAACTGCTTCTCTTATCTATTTTTTTTTCAAAAATGGATAGTCATACCTGTTGTGGTAGATTCTGTACATGATGCAGAGACGGGTTCTATCACTTTTCCCAAGCGGTTGTTTTGATAACGTATAAATGTATCCTGCAACAAGGAAACAGGGTTCGACATAAGCACTCGCCAACTCGCCATGGCGAGTGAAAATTTCATTTGGCGAGTATGACATGAAAGTCACTCGCCAAAATGGCGAGTATGAAAATTGGGCGGAAATATTCTGGCGAGTACGAAATAAAAGTAACTCGCCAAATTTAAATCTGCATTCAGATATTTTTTAGCAATCATACCTTTTTTTAAAGATCATTAATATCTATACGGTACATATCGATGAAAATTTCGCTCGCACCTTCGGCGCTCGCAATATGAGTATAAATGTGGCGACGATAAATTAGCATCTTCACAATATTAATGCCTGACAAGCTGGCTCAATATACAGGTACACGAATGTATGGCACAAAAACCAAACATCGAGTAGTTCCAGTAATGATAAAAAAGATACATAGACGTTGATAACTGTTGATACAGCACAGTCTCTTGTCATATCGTTATTGCTTTACACTTAATATGATTTGGCCAAACTTCTCCGACTCGTGGAAAACCGCCAGGAGATTTAGAAAAATAAGTCATTTAACAAATCTATTTAATTTTAATTAAGGGCCAACTTCCCTGCCTCACTTACTTTTCTTTTGGCGACATATATATATATTGTATGATTAAGCCATGATTTTTCTTAGTTAAGAATTTTCTAAGCTCAAGCCTTCGGCGCTTACAATTAAAATATACAATACATTGATCGCCCACACTTCCGCCGAAGTTTTTTAAGGTTCGTGAAATAGGACCTTTATAATGTAAAAACTTACTTGCAATGATATTTCAACTTTTGTCTAGGTAGTCTAGGTACTTTTGTTAGCCACGGCTTGCGAAGCAAACCGAGGGTTGTGCAGTCACTATGTCGTTGTTTAGTTGGTTAGTTGGTTACGCTGTCCACATTTTTTCCTTCTTCTCTCTCACTTCTTGACTGATTCATTTCAAACTGGTATGGTTTTAATCCTTAGATATTCCACTCTTCAGGGTGTGCTTTTTATATCGATTGTGCTTACGTAAGCAAACATATAAGCAAAAAATGTAATTTTGTGACAAATGTAAACAAACCATAGGCACGCATGCAAATGAGCGATAATAGGGGTTCAACATCTTTGTTCATGACGGGAGTCATTGTGGTTAACTAAACTGAAGCAATTATTGCTGCTCACTGTGGAGCACCAATTGAACGAAAACACATGTGTGGCTTGCACTGATTTATGGCATCGTATGGCTAGAACAGCCCACAGAAACAATAAAACCTCAGGATTAATTCGGAATTTCCGAGATAAACTACCCTAGTAAGGAGAAGCAGTGCAAATAACTGAAAAAAGACTACACCTAACAGATTTTTTACGGATAGCTTTTATATATCCAGGTGAATTGCTATTGTTCTCTATTAAGATTTCTCCTTTTTTTGGTATAATGAAAATTCAAAAGATACATCCATAATGGAGTTTTTTGTAGGAAATGATATTTTTATACGGAAGACAGTACCATTTTACCATCGATTAAGTTGAGCTCAGTTATTCCTATTCCTATATTTTTCTGATTATTGGCAATCCTATTACACTTTAATGGTCATACCTGTTACATTTTTTACCATTATTTGATATAAAGCTTGTTCCTCAATTAAAAAATAAACAATACAAACGCAGGTTTTAAACCGGAATTTGGGACATCCAACTAAACGAGTATGGGCAAGCAGTGCAAGATGTGGCACACTGTCCTTGGACAGTCTTGTTTCATGAAGAAACTAGAATAAAAACTTAGAACGTGAGATTAAGTTAACATCATGAGCTTAAATATATTTTGTGTGAAAAACAACTTAGACCTTTGTTTAGAGTTTGAATCTCCTCGGCCATATTATTTATCCTGGGCCTTTGGCCTAGGAAATGAATACGTTATTATGTTACAACATGCAACTCAAGTATTTAATTAAATATTCAATGACAATTTATAGCAGATCCGCTAGTGTGCTGCAATTTCGCATAAC
>LQRL01049451.1:0-24082 GCA_001703475.1 Hydroides elegans | reverse complement strand
CAGGCGGGTCGAAGACATATTCTTATGAAATTTTTGACAAACAAATATCAGTTATATAACATAATTTGCATTGTTTTAATCATTTCAGCACTTTGGATGTGTGACCTCACCGTGACCCAATTACTGTTAGAAGAACCAAAAGAAGATGTGCGCGGAATAGTCAATGGCGTCCAAAATTCCCTCAACAAATTCAGTGACCTAATAAAGTTCATTCTCGTTATTTGTCTTCCAAAAGAGGACACCTTCGGATTTCTGATATTGGCATCCTTTACATGTGTTTCGAGCGGTGCAGTATCGTTTACTGTTTATGCGTGCAAGACCGGTTTTGATAAATTGGATGAAGAGGTGAACGGGAAGGATAAGGAAGAATATGAACCTATAGCTTAAGGAAAAGGTTCCAAACTTGACATTTGACATTTACCTTCATTTCCTGATACAAACCGTTGGGTATACATAAAAGAGTATGTTTACGAACTATAATATAAAAGGTTTTTCAAAGTGACTTATTGATGATTTTCAAAGTGACGATATTTTTTTCGGCAGTTTAATATGACATTTTTTTTAGAATTAGTGAAATAATTTACACTATTTACAAAAACAAAAAATACATATGTGGTTTCCTTTTACATTTTATACCAGTTTTTGTTTTGATGTATACAAATAAGAAGGTCTATATATGTTATAAATATATGTTTAATTAATGATTATTGTAAATGTTTTGTTATGTTACTTTATTAATGATTAACTCTATTATTATTTGTCTTCCAAAAGAGGACACCTTCGGGTTTCGTTTACATGTCTATCGAGCGGGGCAGCATCGTTTACCGTCCATGCATACAAGACTGAATTTGATAAAATGGATGGAGAGGGGGAAACGAGGGATAAAAATAAGAAAGATTATGAACCAATAGCCTGAATATAAATCCCTATGGTTGACGATTGAATTTTTATCTTTTATACTGCTGCTAAGATATTTTAACCTTAAGCACGGTGAAGATGAAAGTTGTTTGCTTAAAAGGATAATTTTGATTTAAATGTTCCATGTTTTATCTGAAACAAAACAAAAAAAAACATTTTTTAAACCTTTTGCTTGCATATTTTATCTGTATATCAAGCAGGGCTGTGTCGTTATTGTATATGCATGCAAAACGGGTTTTGACAAGATGGAGGTTGAGAAAGATGGACAGAGGATAAGAAAAAAATAAGTCTATTGCTTCTATAAAGCTCTGAATTTGACAATGCTGGTTGATTTAATTGCCTTATTCATATAATTGGATACACCCATGTGTACACCGACGAGTTAATTTAACGATATGTTGATGTTTTACACATAGGTTAGTCTTTGTTAGGCCGCGGTTACACAGAGCTAGCTGTTTTTAACGTTTGGGCTTAGTCCTTTCTACTTTCTTTATAAAATATCGTGTCAAAAAAAGCAGCAGCTGTTTTTCACGTCAGTTTTTTTTTGGTAAAATGTGGTTATTTTGCGTTTTTTTCTCGTCAATCTTGCTATAACACAGATGTAAAATCTAGCGGGAACACTGCTAGTTGGAAAAAAAGCTGCTTGTTTAAACGCAATTTTTACAATCATGAACTCCATTTGAGTTTGTTTGACAGAATGCACATCACTAAATTCGTTTTGAAATACTGGAGGGAAACGGGAGAAAACCTCAATTAGTAAGTATTTTGCCCAAGCCTTTTTGCCACTGAAATAGCTCGCGTGAATAACTGCTAGCTTTTTAAAAAGCTATATGTAACCTCGGCCTTAGTCCTGACCTTATTTCTAATCCGAACATTTTTACACAACATACAAAAACATATTTACACACGTTATATTATTTTAGTTTATTATTTCATTTTTTTACACGTTTATTTTTGATTAGAAGATTATGTGTATATGTTTTAATTTATATTGTGTGTGAATTATTTGTTAAACTGTTGAGCTTGCATTAATGATTTGCTTCCAAATGCTAATTTATCCAAGAAAGAACATTTAATCTATTTATTATTGCTGCATACAAGTTATTTATTTCTTTATATAATTGTTTGAAACTGTTATACCATTCGATTTGATTGATCATATCAAAGTAAGATTAAACAGCTTAACCCGTAAAGCTTGATACGTTTTTATCGTTAATCTATTAATAAACAAACTAAATAAAGATATAGTTTTGTTTCGGTTATAAGTGTTACAAAAAACAACTTCTAGTTGAGCAAACACACCTAAATTTATAGCCAAATTATCAAATAATCAGGGCAACAAAATGGCAATTAATCCTATAAAAATCATAAACCCCCTTATGTACCTGTATATAGTAATTGTTTTATTCGGTTTGACGTACGAACATTTGTACGCCTGATAATATTTCAGTATAAAAATACAAATTGGGATTGAACACGTTTTTAAGAGGAGCTGCATTTATTTATTGGGAGAGTACTTTATGTACTGTTCCCACAAAAGGTGTTCCCCACTTAATTCCAGCTGGCTTGGGAAATTTGAGTAAATTTTAAAGGACACCTTTTTATGAACATTTTTACTTTTCAAAATTAAAAGTGAAACTTTTTATTTAGACATTGATTAAAAATGAGTGCAATTGTATAGTAAACTTCGATTTACGAGATATGATATGTAATTTGATTAAATTCAACAATCAAATGCCCGCAAAATGTGTGTTCTTTATTTCCAGCTGGCCAGAAAAGGTAAAACAACCCATCTGGTTTGATAAAAAGGAACATATTTTATTTTCAAATTTAAATATTCAAACCTTTTTTTGTTGTGCTTCGCAATTGTAATTTTGTTTAAGCTGATTTAAACAGTTTTTCTTGCGATGCCCTTCTTTATGTGCATCTGTGCTTTGATAAACAAAATGCGCAAGTATTTAGGCCTGCCTTAAAAATATTTTGGGAAATATCGACCAGTCCATATCGTTTTTGATAAACGTATTTTACAAAACAAAACCTATGACAAAAAGTAATTCGATGTTAAACAAGCTTTGAAACATTACAAATACAGGCAAAACCGTTTATAAGTTACAGCACAAAGTCCGTTTATGGATAATCGAAACATATTTAGGTATAAACAAGCCTAAATTTACATGACCTAGTGCTCTACCGCTTAGCTAGGAGGCCAGCTGACAATCACTAAAGAACCCTTGGTGCGAGGGATTGCTCATGAGATACTCTTATAAAATAACCAATTAAATCATAACAAACCACGAAAATACTTGTACACTACAAAATATTGCTTTACTCAGTTTTATATCATTTTAATACGGATACAGATAGTTTTACTGCTGCTTAATTTTCTGCAAATGTAGTGACACGAAACCAGACGATAAACCAGACGATAAACAGACAACAACATCTATTAAAACTATTAAAAAACTCTTAAAATTAATTTTAAAAAGTATAAAAAAACAAACCAGACGATAAACCAGACGATAAACAGACAACAACATCTATTAAAACTATTAAACAACTCTTAAAATTAATTTTAAAAAGTATAAAAAAAAACAAACCGGTGTTGTGTTTGAATATACCTAAGTGACAAATTAACCTCAATTTGCTACATTTTCGCTATATTCGCTATATATTTTGTAAGAAGATGTTGCCAATTTAATTGAATGTAAAACTAGCTTTTCTTGGTATAAAATTATTATCTTTAAAATAATATATTTGCATATTTGATGAAGGGCGATGCCATATACTTATATTTGGGATAAGTCTATTGTAACTAAGTTCCTTATTGTTGACAAAATAAACGGTATCAGTTTATATTAAGATGCATCGCCTATTGTCATGTCTTATTTCATATATTTTTTGTATACACTTTTTGGTGGGAAGTTTTTGATAAACGTATTTTACAAGAAAAAACAAGTGAAAAAAAACAAGTAATTTGATGAAAAACACTCTTAGAAACGTTTCAAATACAGGCCAAACCGTTTATAAGTTATCAGCACAATGTCTGTTCAGGTATCAGCTTATATTAAGATGCATCGCCTATTGTCATGCTTATTTCATATATTTTTTGTATACACTTTTTTAATACTTTCATGATATAAGAAATTTCAGCTTGGTAATTGAAGTTGTTAAAATAATCTAAGAATTACATTCGACTCGGATGTTATTTTGAATTTTGATCACCAAATTCACAATTAAGAGTCAAAAAGCATGTATTGGTATACAGTTACTTGTCTGATGGCATGGGTTATCCCTTTGATTAGATTTCATGTATTTATATACATATTGCGTAACTTAGGAAAGGAAGTTACTTTTACCTTTATTTACTTAAACTCGCATGTTTACATAATAGATATCATTGACTTTTTATTTTATTGTGTTTCTTATATATCAACTCTTCTTTAATTTTATATAAAAAATGGATAAACGTGTATTTAAATTGATTGGACACAAACTGTGACATAAATTGAATAAAAGCAACACAACATATTAAATTCCTTTATCAAACAAAAAAATGTTGATACTGGTGCATTTTTCCTCGCGAGGTACATATCCTTTCAATATTGCGTAGAACATTTTTTAAAGATAATTTGTTCTAGGTTTTGCTTGTTTTCGACCAACTACGGGCACATTAATGTTGAACTATGTATTTTTAACAAATCATATCATCAATCAAAGTCCAAATTCACAACATACTTGAATAAAAGGGGCTAGCTACATAAATGGTTGAATTTTGTGGATGAACTGGCAAAAGATAATAGAAAAATTGCAGAAAATTTAAGCAATGTACTTAACAAATATTTTAGAACCAAACGGGGTATCTGGGTAAAGTATCTGCCTATGTATGGATAAGTGCCTTTATATCAGTATAACAAATATGAATTTATATTATTTGTTAACGCGGATACATGTTACAAATGCATATTCATTAAAGATGTATTCACCCTGCAAATATATATTACAGACATTACAGTTATAAATATTCAAGCCGCTAGCATCTTTAAATAATGCTTATTCGTTTCACAAATAAAGACATAATTACATTTTTTGCACTTTACACCCCCCATTCACTTTGTGTCATTACATGTGCCTCTAGACTGTGGCAATAACAAAGCGCATGTATTGATTTTACGAACATAGTTGCTTGTTATAAATAAGGTTCTTTTCAACGGCTCTATGACCTTTACACTTTCTTTAACAGCATAAAAAAGTAGTACTGAAGTGTTAATGTGACAGTATATATTATGTGGGCGTTCCTTATAGCTACGTTCACATTTATAAAGGGGTTTATGTAACATAATTATAACATAACAACGGTATTAAATAATGTATATTTATGTACATAAAATGATAACTGTGATTAATAAAGAATAAAACTTTATACAATATGTAGAACATGCATGTTAAATAAATGTTGAACTAAATGAATGTTCAAATTTATGCCAGCATCAATATTGAGGATTTTAAACTATGCAGACCAAAGGGAAACGTGAAATTTGATAGACAGTTCAATGTATAAATCATGTGGATAAGGGAAGACAAATGCCACGCGGTTTACAAATTTAACAAACGATATATATAAACAAAAATCGGCATTTGCATAAACGAGTACATGTCAAAAGTTGAACTACGTAAAATATATATGAATTTCAGTATGTGATATAATTCATGAATATGATACTTTGGGACCGATTTCCCTGATAATTTTCATTTAGACTATATTACATTATCTCATTTGATTGAAGTATGGAAATTAAACGGGGCGAACGTTTTATTTAGTTAAGCAGACCAATATCGCATGGGAACAAGAATTTAAACGGAACTCAAATGAATTCAGTCATTTTAAACAACCGGCAGATTCACAATAATATAAACTCAATCGGATATAAGTAACCTAGCTTGTTCCGATATTTATCATTTTGTGCTATTTTAGTAAACGATTTATTGGGTTTTAATAATCACTTGACTGGAGATCGAGAATTGAAATACGGATGGCTTTGGATATCAATTGAAGGGCTCAGTGCAACAATGTATTAAGTCTGAAATCGATGTTTTGAGAAAAGAGGCATTGAGTGTAATTAAATTTGTAATTTATATAAGGATTGGCAAGTGGCCAAATGATGATATTACCATTATCGACATGATTTCGTAGCATAAATCAAGAATAACAGATGATCTATAATCAAGTGGAACTTTGGAATATATTTTTGCGAAAAAATGTTAAGTCGACATAACACATTGTTGCACGGAGCCCTTCAATTAAGGAAACTTCAATGCGTCATGAGGATAATGTTATGGGATATGTTATAATGTGTTTTTTAGCAAATTATGAGGTTGATATGAAAATGAGGATATTACTGTTCATGAAAAAAAAATAAAGTTGAGAAATATAGATTGGTTGATTTATTAAATATAATGCGCATGGAATATTTGTGTTTATTTGATAATAGTATTGTGAACAAAATACGATTGGCTCACCTTCTTGACCTGTAGTTTATCGTATGATTACATGAACATAAAAGTCAAGCATGGGGAATAAAATTGACTGTATTAAGTGTCACAAGTCAATATCAGATGATATTACAGACCTCAATATTATTCGAAAGGAGTCAGGAAAACATGACAATAACGATGAAGAATCGAGTCTGTATCGTTATCTATTGTTTTGTGCTGTTTTAGCGAATGATTATGTAGAATTGCGGAATTATTTATATACAGTGCGCAAATTGAATTACAAATGGCTTTGGACATCGAGGGAAGAAATAACATATCATAAGAATCAGTTGTATGATGGAATATGCAACAATGCGTTTAATCAGAAATTATTTAATGATGTTATTGAAAAAAGGAATTTGACCAGACCAACACACGAAACAAATGAATATATTGAATACATCAATATTCTTGAACTGGCGTGTATCTTAAAATCGTTTTATGGATCCACAAATGTAATTGAAGTTTTCGTTGAGTTTTCAATGTCAATACACGACCACGAATTTAGTATCATCATATGCAATCCTAACATAGATGCCATATCAACGAAATTATTGATACATCATGCTGGAGATATTATAGGTACACATTATATTTTTTTCTGCATATTTTGGAGGACTTGTATCCGATCTCTGCAATGTATACATCAAAGCTACTTACACGGAGCGGCGTTTGATCTTGTCAAAACTTTGTGTTCTTTTAGATCCAAAATATGATATAGACCATAGAAAGTTCCCTACCACCTTGGCAGGCAGCATGGAAAAAGCTATTAACCATTCAGAATCCGCTCTTCTGTTGTGCTTTTTAAATTATATAATGTTACTTGAGGAGTATCACGGCAATAATGTGACACAAAAATATATCAATACTCTGAAAACAGCTTTATTTCTAGCCTGCACTGAAAGAAAATATTACATGGTTCACCTTATTGCAAAATTATTCAGAGCCGCAATTAAAAACAATATCGTCCCGTGCGACTTATACATATGGAATATATATATTGCCCATTACCTATTAAATCACGAGCTGGTCAAATTGAGATGGTATAATAATAATGTTTACTTAAACGAGTTCCTCATGCATTGGCTACTCTGTTGTTACGACCAGGACAAATCCCGATATATTGCCCTATTGGATTTATCTAGGAGCAAATGCTCTATTGCGGATCTCTCTCTACGAATTGGAATTTTGTGTGATCTAGGAGCAGATATAGATGCAGAGAATTGCGGGGGCTTAACGCAATTAACACTCTCTGCAAATACATTAAACATTAATGTATTGCGGGCTTTGATTATCAATAACTGTAGCCTTGATAAAGACGCAATGAAACCAGTATGTGAGCGACTATGGAACAGTATAACGCAAACGGGTGATTTTTATTTTAATCCAAGAACCTTTACCTTCCTAAGAATCTCACTTCTTAGCGGAGCAGATTTCGATCCTTATACATTGCGTGAAATACAATGTTTTATAGAACATAAACTAGCGGAATATGGATTTGAAAATGATGATATGCAATGGATACAGGCCTGGTTTTATGAACCACATTCACTTCATTTCTTCTGTAGAAAAACGATTCGTAACGAGTTTGGAAAACAACTGACTCGGGTTTTGCGTGACTTAGAGTATCCCAAGATGTTGAAGGATTACATCCGTACAATTGTGTTGTAAAAGAGATTCGTGTTACTTCAAAACATAGATATGAACAATAAAGCATATGTGCAATTTCATAAGTTGTTGTTGCTGCACTTGATGAATCCACATTTTTGATTTGTGATTAGTTTTAATTTATTTAGGCATACGCATAATTGTATGGCGCTAATGTAAGTATTTTTTGATTAAGGATCGGCTTTATTAACGAGGAAAAGTGCTCGAAGCTGTACAAGTATTTTAGTATTTGATTCAGAGAGACATGCTGGCCAAGTGGTTTAGGAATCGGACTCATGAACATTGGCCATTGGTTTGATTCACGATTTAGCTCGGTCAAAATGGTATGCAAGTTGGAACTGCATATCATATTTCCTGCCTCTCCACACCCAGCTATGTACACGTACAATTTGGTAGTAGGTAGTTAAAAGTGTATGCCAAAAGACGGAGTGTGAGCACTAATTGTTAAAATGATAGGTTGCCTCCCCGTTAAACAAGTGAACACATGCATTAGTTACTAAGGTAATAAATTGTACCGATTAGTTTATAAGCTGGATATGAATTTTATTACATCAGTTCTCATATATATATAAAGAGATTTTATATTTATATCTATTCTCTTTGAATAATTTGTATGAATGATTATTTAGATGAAAAACATGCTATGAATTATGATGACAAAGTGTAGTGCTGTTAAAGTTTACCTTGCTTTACAATAGGATAATAACCCATATTCTCGTACATATAGAGTTGTTATTTGTATCTTATAGTAATATTTGGTATACATAGTTATTTGTATGAACATTTCACTATACAGTATCATAACAATACGGTTTTAATGAAGGGCTGCTTCAGCTTTCTTTGCTTTTCAAATGGATTAAATTCTTAAGATCATGTACATAAAATGTGTCATTCATATTATATTTGAATACTTTGTAGAATTGATTATTTGTATGAAATTGTCGCATGACATTAACAAAGTTCAAGAGTAATGCTGCTTTAGTATTCCAAGTCTTTTAGTTTGATTATAACGTAGGTTTATGTACACATTAGACTGTTTTCTATATGTTCAATTTTGATAGTTTTAATATAAACATATCTGTATGAGAAACTCGCTATGGGGTACGATTACAAGATGGTTGATATCCTTGTTTTAAATGTATTTTTTCTGTTGTTTTTTTCTATGGTTTGTTTATTTTTTTAAATTCAGTATGATAATAACACAACGTCTACTTAACTATATAAAGTTTATATTTCATATTTCGTTTTTCTAAAAGTTATCTAAGTGGCAAACTATTACCTCGCTATCGAGTTTAAATATAGCATGGCCATGGGTATAAGTGTTGCTTATCGTGTTTCAGTTTGATGATTATACCGATTTCTATATTAAATAATCATACAGAATTAATTATCATATATATATTAGAAAACTTTATATGCACATGTCGGTATAAAGTGTTCATATTTATATATAATTATTAATTCTGTATATTTTCAATTTTTATTATAAAAATGGTAAAAACAGTCCCTTGCTATTGAGTTTGACCACATCTTTATTAACGTGACATTATATTTGTGGTTTTAACTACCAGAATTGTATTTAATAACGATGTTATATATTTCGTAAATCTCGCAACTATGTTTATACTTTGAAGGTGAAACTAACATGGCTTTCGATTGCTGCCAAGTCTTACAAACTATAATTGCACACCATTGCAAAGACATATAGATAAATCTCTAATGGCTAGCATGGTTGACATGAATCTTGGGGCATGACGGGATTCGAACTCACGTATTTCTGATTCATGTTTGCTGGCCAGCGCTTATACCAGCTACACCACCGTGCCCCCTTCAGAATGTATTTTCAAAAACTAAAATAGTGGTAAAATTTGTCAATTGATAACTTAATCTAAATTCGGTGTTTATACATTAAAAATTGCATAGGGGGCACCATTCGGCTAAATTTGTATTATCTCCACCCTAGTATTTTCCCAATAAGATGTTTTAACAACTAGTTTTTTAATATATGCTCCTATCATGGCCCCGTCTATGTTATGTTTTATATGTACTTTATCGGCGCTCTGTTTGGCTCTATATGTTCTTTATTGCCCCTCTCCGTTAGGTTTTATACGTTTTTTATTGGCGCACCACCAACTCTATACGTTCTATTTTTGTGTTCCTCGTAAGCTTCATATCATTTATATACATCCCCCGCCATCGTTTGGCTCTATGTGTTCTTTATTGGCTCTGTACGTTTTTTTTTCATTTTTCATTCCCTCCCCCAGGCATACCTTTCACTTTATTCGCACCCCTTCATTAACAAAAATCGGCTCCATATTTTGGCACCTCCGGCATGACATTGTCCGGATCCGACTCGAAAGTCGAATGCAACACTCGACAAAATTGTATGCATCGAAAAATACACAGAGAAATGGAGCATGATCCGAAAACAATCCTTATATTAAGTTTTTGTTGACTCAAATAAAAGTTTTAATCATCGCCTTTTAGAGTATGGTTATCAAATACAACGACAGCTTCATGTAGCAATTTCATATTCATACATTTGATTAATTTTAGTATATGCATACATAGTTTTGAAGTTATACACTTTAAAATGAGGATATATCGCTATATTAAATAATATAGAGAAATCAAAATATTATTTGACGTTCTGATTGGGGACACAATGCCCTATGTTGCCATAATCGCTACTTTATGTGCGGTGTTTTTTCCTGGAACTTTTTGAGCTAGAGTCTCTAATACCTTATACAGTATATCCCGGCAAGTAACTACAGACCATATTTGTTTTAATCTAATCGTTTGACCTTATCATTTGACCAGTTCGCTTTCTATTCTAGGGCTTAAATGAAGCATACCAATAATCCGAAGAAACAATCAGATTATGAACAACTTTCTCGGATATCGGGCGCCTTATATACCACTCCTTACTTAAGGTTGTCAACTACTTGCTGGTCCTTTCCCACTCGGCAAGGGTCGGATGTATACCCCGTCCCTTATCGATGTGACGTTAAAAGCACGTTCGTTTGGGCTCATATGAATGTTTTCGTGCCATCAGTTTTCGTCCTGGCTTTAAACGATCTTACTTTTTTACGTTTGACTTAGTCACGACGCTGTACCGACGTCATAATCTAACGTCGGAAACCATAACAGACGACCGAATAACTTTCATATTTGCTCAAGAACTAACGTCTTCTCGACGTTTTGTCGAGTGGAATATGACGCTATGCTAATCACCTTATTTATACATAAACATCATTCTCAAAGAATCGAATGATATAAATTAGTTCTTATAATGTAATCCAGGTTCCATATACACGTTACATATATTCGCATCGCTATTTATTAAAAGTGCTTAAAATAATGAGAAAATCAACGGTTAATGAGCCAGAGTATCGCTTAATAAATTCGTTATTGGGATATATCTTCTATTAAAAAAAACTAAATTGGGCTAACCTTAACCCAATATTTGTAATAGTTAAGAGAACAAACTCCAGTTTCAGAATGATCCGTTCAAATGGTTATTTCGATATTGCTTGTCAAATCGATTTTATGATATCTAAAAAAACATTTTGCTTTAGTTTTGAAATACTTGTTTGAATACATGGTTTTGAAGTAATACACTCTAAAATGAGGGTATATCGCTATATTAAATAATATTGAGAAATCAAAATATTATTTGACGTTCTGATTGGAGACTTCATGCCCTATGTTGCCATACTCACTACCTTATGTACGTTTTTTTTCCTGGAACCGTTTGCGCTAGATTCTATAATACCCTATACAATATATCCCGGCAACTAACTACAGACCATATTTGTTTTTATCTTATCGTTTAACCTTATCTTTCCGTCTTATCATTTGACCATTTCACTTTCTATGTTAGGGCTCAAATTAAGCATTACAATAATCCACAGAAACAATAAGATTATAAATAACGTTGTCGGATTGTCGGGCGCCTAATATACCACTCCTTTATTTTGGTTGTCAACCATTTGTTAGTCCGTTCCCAATCTGCAAGGGTCGGCTGTACCCCGTCCCTTTTTGATGTGACGTCAAAAGAACGTTCGTTTGGGCCCATATGGAAGTTGTCGTGCCATCCTTTTACGTCCCGGCTTTAAACGATCTTACTTTTAACGTTTGACTTAGTCATGGCGTTGTACCAACGTCATAATCTTACGTCGGAAACCGAATAACGTTCACATTTGCTCAAGAACGAACGTCTTCTCGACGTTGCTCGACTTTATGTCGAGTGGGATATTTCGTAATGCTAATCAACCTATTTATACATAAATTTCGTTGTAAGGAATCGAATGATATGAATTAGTTGTTATAACGTTATACAGGTTCCATATACATGTTACATATATTAGCATCGCTATTTATAACAAAAAAGTGTTTAAAATAATGAGGGAAAAAAAGAAAATACATTCATGCCAGATTATGACCTAATAAAGTATATATTTGATAATATTTTCTATTTTTATACAAAATAATGTTGTTTTGACCTTAACCCAGTTTTTGTAATTGTTTAGTACAAAAAAACGAAATCCAGGGAGTTTCGTAAAAAGTTTTTTTTTTGTCATATATATTAAAAACGGCTTGGCTTTTATCAATGTTTTATTCTACCGTTTTGCGTGATTCGAAATACGCATGTATCACATTTTAATTAAAGCACATAAATGGCAAAATTAACTTTCACACCTTTATGGTTTTAAGTACGTGTTATTAAACGATTTGAAAATGCCTAATAATGTCTAATAATGTTTTCAGTCCTCATAAGATTACCATTCTTGCAAATAACCCGTCTTGTAACAACGAAGATTTATTATGCATGAATGCTTAATTATTGTTAGTGCACCCCACTCAGTTTTTGAGTAAATAACAACGCTATTATAAAGTTAATGCTTGAAAATAAAACAACTATTGCTCAATAGCAATTCTATTCACTAAGATTCCTATATACAATCGACATTATTTGACTCATTTTCTGCAATATTTTACGCTTTTTGCTTAAGATAAAAACAGCGATTTGTTACTAAAATAGCTTTATTCGGTCCGCCTGTAGCGCGCAAAAAGGAAAAGGTTAGAGGTCAGCATGATAAAAAAAAAGCAAAAATAGGCAAGGGGCAACATAAACATTGTCATGGAAATGTCATTGTTCCTTTTATATTTGTTTACATACTACATAAGAAGTTCATTATTATTCTGATACCAGGGCGTTTACCCCACACCTTTGGCTCTGTTTTAAATGCATTAGCTAGTTCTTATTAATCTATATTTATTAGCACTAGCATCTGGCTCGTTAAAGGATTATCTTAGGTTCCACCCAAGATTTGTAAGTGCATGGCGTAAGTCATCAGTACATGGTAAGGGTGAATATGCCTGCATAATTGTAAAACTGCGTTCATCCGACAACATATATATAAAAGACATATTCTCACTTGTTGATTGGTTTTCGGGTGAGCGCGGCTTAACGTTGCCCAAAATTAATCGTGCATGAATTTGGCAGGTTTCAATATTGACTTCGGCAGTAAACAAATCGCTTTTGAAACAATCACAATTTATAGCTAAACCAAGCCCTATATGAATATTTTTACGAGCCCGAATCACATAATTTAATACTTTTTAAGAAGACAGGTGAAGAAAAAATGCACTTTTGTCACGATTTCATTTACATTCATATGTCATTTATATTTAACAGTGATACATTATTATTCATGGTATTCAGATTCTGACATATTGCCCTAATTTCATATTTTCATTAACTTCTATGGATGTAAATAGTCTGAATGACTAAATGACTAACAATACATGTCTATCAATTACATATTCTTAATAATATCACGAAATATGCGTTGATATGAGACAATAAATTTGACATGAAAACTTAATCAAATCTGATGTTATTCACTTCTGAAAACATTATCTTGAACAAATTGTAAGATGGGTGTGTCGATTTGGATAAAGACGTTGTTTCACTATTGTGAGTGAGTACATACTTTTTGATGTTTTTAATTCAATAAGAATCACGAATGGTCAAATTTCAAAAAAAAAAATACAATGAATCAGTAAAAGTGTCTTGGTAAGTATGTTGTAAACAAATTTCATTCAGCAGATTATGGGCATTGTTTTAACAAATCTATTTCTTAAAAAAATGTATGTTTATGAAACATAATAATGAAATATAAATGCCAATAGATAGTATATGTATTTGAAACTACGTTTTACGTTGTACGAACCACTTCGCATCGCATACGTATAACACAACTCCCACCCCCTCCCAGAAAACTACAGCAAAATTAAAACCCGACCAATTAAATGGTACATGTTCTGGCTGTCCCCTAGTCTTGTGTATCTTACGGCCCGGCCACATAGAACGCGTTTTTCGCATCGTTCAAATCGACACACAGTCTAAATGCTCATTGCGTTTCGTTTTTAAACACAGGGCGTTCGTGAATTCCCCAAAACGAATACACTGAAAAAAAAACGTTTTATTATCTTAAAAAAAACAGTTTGCAAAGCTCCCAGTGTGACCGGGCTCCTACTGGTCTACTTGATCTTAACATCGTTGAACAAGAAAACCGGTTAAGTAAGTGCAAATGATCATTTTTGTTAAAACATGTACTATATTTGTTTATTCAAAATACATTTCATTGTGTATCGTTGTACTGACATTTAGTTAATTTCACTCACATATTGTAGGCGTGGTTGAAAATGTTAGAATAGATTTAAGGTCAATTCGAAACAATATCATGCCCTTAATCGCTCTGCTTAAGTTCTAGGGCATTGCCAAAAATATATTGAAAGACATATATCTAAATAGCTGCCCAAATTGTAATAGAGCGGTTTCATTAAAGTAGCTATTTTTGTCGCCACTTGCAATATTCACTGTTTTATTTATTCAAGAAATGGCAACTAGAGATAATCCTGTCGCCGCTTGCGATTAAACAAAAATAAAAACAATGGAAATCGCAAAAGGCGATAAAAATCGATACTTTCAAATGTATCCGCTCCCTAATGCGATTTAAACTTGAAGTTTGTGATCACATTTAACAAGCGATTTCTTTAAAATATCGGATTCATACATAAATATCTATATTTGGTTTCAAAAGTATAATGTGTTTAAATCACTATTACTACTTCGGAAAACCATCCTGATGTTACATTTTTCCTTTCGTAGTATTTGCATTTCAATCGTGTTTTCTTTTTTTTTTACCACAAATACCCATGCTTGTTTGATATTTTTTGTTTAACAAAGTTCAAGATTAAGTACAATCAAAACGTTGCAACGTATTTTGCAATTGTTTTCTGATTCACATTTAACATCTTTCTGAACAGGAAAAATAGCACACATTTGTCATATTCTACGGTAACTAACGCAACCCTTTGCAACTTTGTTGCTTACTTTGCATCTTTTCCTAGCATATTTTTTTTCTTTCAACATTTCAAGGATATGTTTTACCTGGCAACGAATAACGAAAGAATAATAAGGTCATGCGGTGAGTAATGTCCTGTTTTTCTAAACCCTAAACTATCGAGTTACATACACACTCAACTAGATTGCATGTCTTTAAAAAATACGTTTTTGTACATGCATGCATTTTGTATGTATCCTTTATAGCTTGACCCAGGTTGAAACAAGTTTAGGTGTGAGTAATGTTGTGGTTAACATGTATAACAACCATAGTATTTTTTATGCATTAAATATTAAATGTTATCTTCCGTGTTCGAAAAAAAAACAGATATTAAAAGCATATAAGCCTTCTATTTAAACACATCACGGAAATATAATGATAATACTAATTTAAAAAATAACAAGCGCTGTTAATCGCTGGTTACGATTTTGATCACCAGTTATGATTTCATTTTTTTTAAACTTTAATGCATCTTACTTAGATTTAAAATTTAAAACAAATGATAAATGATCAACCTAGCTGTAGATTATATATTCACATTCGACTTTGAAATGCTAATTGATTAGTTGTTTTATGTAATAAAATCGCAATGTAATCTTACTAAATTTCGTTAAATAAATGATTTGTTTTTCCTTGGTTATAAGGTTCATCACTTAAATTAAAAATAAAATAAAAAAAAAAGGCCATCCTGACACTTCAAGTATTAGACCCATTTTTAAGGTGTGTTTAAGGTTTATTATAGATATGTTGAATATTATTAAACAATAGATATATCAATATATGTCAGCATTTATCTTATTTTTAGATTTTATATTAAACCACCTCAAGGTTTAATATCTAGAAGGAGAATGTTTTGATTTATCCCACTCGGCAAGACGTCGACGTACGTCGAGAGGACGACCTAATTTGGGCCCGTACGTAAGTTTTCCGGACGTCCTTATTCGTCGCGGACGTAGAAAAGACGTCGCGTCGACGTCGCGTCCGAATCGGACGTACGAATGACGTCCTACGGACGCCGGGACGTAAAAGGACGTCGGGAAAACTTACATATGGGCCCAAATTAGGTCGTCCTCTCGACGTCACGTCCGAAAAAGACGTACTATGGACGACCCTTGCCGAGGGGGATATACGTGTAGGAGTGTTAATTAAGTTTCAATTTGGTGGTTTTAAAACCTTTAAATCTAGGGTAGCAACATCAGTTTTAATGTGGGTTATTTCCTTTCCACTCGAAACGCGCTAAGTTATATCGTGCGCCAAATAAACAAAAAAAACGCAATTCACATGTTTTAAAAATCGTAATAAATGTTATATGGTACATACCTGTAAGTGTCAAAATGCTGTTCTTTTTTTAATTGGTACTGTGGGTAGCGTTTATTAGTTTCTGGAAGATTTGCCATATTCCTCCATACTATTCTAAAGTCGCGAAGAATACTGCAATTTACGGTAAGTTACATTCAGGCACCATTCATATATTTGAACGTATATTCGACGTAATTACCATTACCATTGTATCATTGTGATTTACGCAGTTTGGTAAAAAGTAAACTTACATGTATACATGTCCATGAACTTCCCACTCGGCAAACAACTTCCAAAGAACGTCCTGATTCCGTAGTTTTACGTCCCGACGTCCGCGACGCAAATATGACGTCGCTACGATTTTAAATATGAGACGTCCCATCGTTGCCTTTAAATGACGGGTTAACGACGTGTTTGTATGACATGACTAATAAACATGTCCGTATGACGTCGCTAATTAGACGTTGTCGCGACGTGTTATTAAAGTGGTGCTTGTGACGTTGTAAATATGACGTGACCTTCACGTCGCAATATGACGTTGTAAGGACATTATATCCTGGTCGAGACGTGATTCGACGTTACAAGGACCCCATTAAAATACCAACTTACGAGTTAAACTTACTTCAAATAGCATTGCGAATACCCCTCGAAAAAAAATCAAATTTGGATTTTGGAAATGTTTAGTTTGATAATTGTCACTTTCGAATAGGAATAATATGGTTCAGTTGATCATCTATCATTTTCGCCAAAAATGTATATATATAATATTTATATGAAATAACAATGGGCGAGCAATTTGAATAACGACAGAAAAATGACATCACTAAAACATTCATACATGACGAAATGCGGACCACTTTAGGACGTCGCATTTAAGGTCTTAGCGGACGTATTTCACTGAACGTCCTCTCGATGTCAGATATTGACGGCGAAACGACGTCTTAAAAATTACGTCCGGCAAACTTTCACCTGGGCTCAATGTAGGACCAAGAAAGGACGTGCGTAAATGACGTCAGAAGGACGGGAATAGGACCAACCTTTGTCGAGTGGGTTCAGTCAGATACACAATCGCAGTTTATTGAACAAATTTACAGAAAATGTATATTGAAATGACTTACCAAAATGTTATTTTATGAAAGTGTATTTTTAAAACGATTACAATTAATATGTAAGCATATCTGCAGACGTCAAACTCATTTATGTCTAGTATTTATTATTCTGTATTGGACTGAAAAGTTTTAATTTCAAAGTGAATAAGAATCACATGATTAGCGACAGTCTTAACTGCATTTGCCCCCAAAACATGAACATAAAAAGTAACTACTGTACGCTCCTTTTTAGATTTTCAAGTAGCTGTTTATATGAAGACAAACGGTAAGCAAGCAGGATTTGGCTTGCCCCTTTAAAGAACACGTTGAATCGACGTTTGCGAAGCGTTGTGAAAATGCGTTATTGTAAGTGTTAATTGTAATCATATCTTAACAATGGGGCACTATTTTTTAAAAGCATTTTATACGTTAACTGTAAGGTTGTTCATAGGTTCAATGATGCTTCTACTCGTTAAGACGCCAGTTTACGTCGCAAATTATATTGACTGCGTGTTGTGGTTGATAGACTCTATGTTGTTGCAGACGTCAGGATAACGAGGTCGCAATATACTTTGTCATAAACGTGAACTCAGTAACTGTCATTGTAAAGTTGCGAACAATTTATGCAGTTTAATAACAGGAACCCTAATGACAATATCTTAAATCGTCATATCCTTTGTTGACGTCGCTGCAACGTAATTCATCAATTGGGACGTCCTTATAAAGCCGGATCTATGGTGCATCCGCCAACGTCTTTACGTGCAGACGGTCAGTTGTCCACTAAAGGAATTGAAACCAATGGAAATTTACGTTTAATTAGAGATTATAGTCTTATCACCTGAAAGGAATTCAGCAATAAAATAGAGGTTTGGGAAATGTGGTAATAAATGGATGCAATACAGTTCTGTGGTGGAAGCCAAGTTTTCAATTTTCCAATTTGCATATGATAAAGCTACTCCTTTAATGTTACACATAAATCAAATAAAACTTTATAATTAAATTACTTAAAATCGTAACGTTATTCAAAGATCCTTGAAGTATCGAGTAAAACAGGGAAAGACTTGGTTGTGATACATGTACATATAAACTGGTTATCTGTAAATTGATGAGAGGTATTGTTCTTTACCATAGCTTAAATGCAATACAGAACACGCCCACTCGGCAAGGGTCGTCCATAGTACGTATTATTCGGACGTGAGGTCGAGAGGACGACTTAATTTGGGCCCATATGTAAGTTTTCCTGACGTCCTTTTACGTCCCGGCGTCCGTAGGATGCTATTCGTACGTCCGATTCGGACGCGACGTCGATGCGACGTCTTTTCTACCTTCGCGGCGAATAAAGACATCCGGAAACCTTACACACGGGCCCAAAATAGGTCGTCTTCTCGACGTCCGTGGACGTCTTGCCGAGTGGGTTAATATTTGCTCTTTTTTACATACATTTTAAACGGTAAAATAGCAATGTACATAGTCATATAAGATGATGAAATAAGAATTGTCTCGAATTTATTAAATTTATTGCACTTCAAATATTTCTTTTTTCTTTTAAATTTAATTTCAAAGAGATTAGGAAGTGTAACAATATTTCATTTTGTCTAGTCTTTGACCAAGTGAAAACTGTGAGTAGTTGCACGTAAATATATGTCACAAGACAACAACTTCCTTAAACGTAGAAAGGACTTACCATTGATTTCAATTGAAGGCAGCAATAAAATAAGCACTCAACACGACTATTGCATAAGAAACATTAAGCAAATAGATATAAATTTGAAATGAATAATTATTTAATTATTAACCAAATTTAGTTAGCAATAAGCGTTGCATGGTCGGTAGGGTTTACTTTTTTATTCAAAATAAAGCAAATTATTGTAATATGCATATAGTTAGATTCATATTATCACCGAAAGAAAATGCTTTTGTATTGCTTGTGAAACTAAACTTTTTTTGTTAATATCCATCTTTACTTACCGGTACTATACATGTATATTTATAAAAAGAAAACGGGTTCATATCTTTGTGCAATAATAATAAGCTCCCATTGTTATATCTAACATTCTCACTATAACGTTAGATAGGGAAAGTATTTAACCAAGTATTTGACATAGGCAGGTATCTGATTTACTCTGAGTATTGAAATTCATAAAATAACCTTTTAGATCTGACAAACTCAAGAAAAATGTAAATCAGTTTGCACCTTTGGTACATTTGTACTGAACTCAGAAACAAATCTTAGCTAAAATATAATTATGATTACGGACAAAAATATTTGTTATGAATCTACTTAAAACTGCAAAAAAATCGTTGCTATAATAATATAAAGCAAATAATTAATCATGATTTACAAGCATGTAAACCTATTTTTCTGCATTTTCAACATCATACAATGCCATGTTTGCATTTCATTTTTTTTTGCGATTAGCCTCATTTTTGTCCTCTAGAAATGAGTATTTCCAAACCACAAATGTTATACATCTTGGACCCGTATAAATTATCAAAAGGTATAACGCTTATAAAAATACGAGTTGAGAGTTGATTGGATTGCTCAATAGCATTAACCTACAAATATAAGAATGTATGTTGCTAATTAAATGATATGAATGAGTAGTTAGCATTGACTTTAGTACACGAACACGAACAACTCGGTTTGTATCTGAAAAGAACCTGATTAATTTTTCACATTTTTTCAAATAAGATCTAAGATATTCGTATAAACAACCAAATGGTCAGTCACAATGTTATCATGCTTCGCTTGGAGCATCGTGTTCGTAATTTTCTTAAAACATGTTTGTGAAACATCATCTTGCATCGAATAATTGTTAAACAATATGATTTTGCCCGATCAAATAGATATGGATTACCTAATTTCGGTTAGGATTCAAGTTAATGTTCAAGCTATTTATTTTCCTAAAATGGGATTGGCGGCCCCTTCAACTCTGGCCTTTTATGGATAATTATGTATCATTGGAATTTCCATCACACTTTCCCTCTTTATATTTCAAGTTTATTAAAAAGGCGACTTTCCTATTTCCAGTAAGGTTGGTCCTATTTAAAAACCTGCCATAACGCCTACATGTTTCCTTCACCTTTTTATCCTAAGCAAAGATTTCCCTCTTAAATTCAAGCAAGCCCATCTTCATATGTCACAAATCAAAAACTGCTTAACCACGACTATTCTATTATGCTAAATCCAAACTTTATTTGACCCGTCCACAGATTTCCATCTTAAAAATTAACCAAGCCCATCTTCAGATATTCTAATTTTTCAAAATTTCAGACCTCTTACCACCACACCTATCCTTTGCTAAATACCAACTTTTATTTGACAATAATCCCTAAGTGGTCATCGTGGTTTAAAAAAATTCCATCAAGGTTTGCTAGGGTGCTGATAATATTTCAAGAAACGATTTCATGTGTATTCAAGTTGTTTCCTACTTTGCCTTCAGTTATATTCAGGTTTGTATAACAAAATTTGCATATCTGCAATCACACGGCTATGTGTGTCATAAATTCATCCAACCATGAATGTGTATCGAATATGCAAACAATCCAACCGCTTTATGACGTTAATATGTGCGTTTGCGTCTGTAGATTATGCATCATTTGTATACTTCTAAAAAAAACAATTCGGCTTACCATAGATCTACTGGCTTCAAATACTGGCTGCAAATACAATTATCAAATTTTGTTTAGAACTTGTCATATTCACCCACTGATACAATAATATTGCAAATATTATGTCAAACCAGTTTTTGACGTCAAAAGAAACGCTTCAATGCAATAAAATATACCAACGTATTGGACACAAAAATGCATACCTCTAACCACAAAATATACATGTACTTTACAAATGCATGTAGACATGTATGTAAAACAATAAAAAAAACTATTCTCAAATTTCCATGGTGACTCCTAAATCCCTAAACAATGACCCCATTTTCCCTCTCAATAGTATTTCGTAATGTATGTTTCATTCACGAGGTTTTTTTAGGTAAAAATATAAATGCCTTTTCAATGCATGACTTAAAAGGCATATGTTGCAATTTCCGGAAAGGGACTTTTTGGGTGCTATATATATAACAGTGAAGCATGGAGTCCTTAGAAACTAAAACAGAAAAGAGTTTGAAACGAAATATAATATTGAATGAAAAAAAAAGGAAAGAAGAAAATTACGATCGTTAAACAAGATTAGAAGAAGTGATGAAAAACAACATTTATACATTTGTGGTAAGTAATATTTTCAATGCAAATTATTTTTCAGTTAATCTATTGTTATTTGTTGCATACATGATTTTTCTAATTTTTTTTAAAATATTTGTAATGGTTTTTATGTCAACGCTGAATTTAGCATAGTTATTTGTCTTGATTATACGATTTCATTTTAATAATTTATAAATGCAGGCAATTGAAAAAAAAACATATAGTAATATGCCAATGGATCAATTATTCAGTCAGTTAAATATATTTAAAATCAAACTTTTAAGAAATAAAGTATAAAGATAAAGCATCATTAGCAAATTTTCATAAAAAATAAAAGCAACACACGCTCTAGAACAATAAAAACCTTTCCCACTCGGCAAGACGTCCACAGACGTTGAGCGGACGCCCTACTTTGGGTCCGTATGAAAGTTTTCCGGACGTCCTTATTCGTCGCGGACGTAGAAAATACGTTGCATTGACGTAGCTTCCGAATCTGACGTTAGAATTACGTTCTATGGACGTCGGGGCGAAAACGTTCACATGGCCCTGAAGTAGGTCGTCCTCTCGACGTCATGTCCAAATGAGACGTACTATGGACTACCTTTGTCGAGGGGGTTTATTAAAGTCGGCTTTTGAATGTTGTTTCTGCATGTAAAAACTACATTGTATAAACAAGCTGTAAATGTATTTATATATCAATGAATCCAAGTGTATAAGGGTCAAAATTTATTCTAAATGCCTTACACTGCGTGCATTTCAACTGCATTTTGATATGAGAGAGTTTAACATGATAACGTGTTAGTGCATTTATAATAATTGTCAATTTTCGGATAATTTAAAGATAATTGTTTTAGAGAATACTGGATTTGTTTTGTTTGAAGGTAAACATTTAAGAAATATCATAAATTAAATACATTTTGATGCTAACAGTATTTTATTGTAATGATAACTCTTTGAATGTTAATAAAATTTTAACAAAACTGACTACATCAACCTCAAATTCTGTTAAACTATTAAAAATAATAGAAAACAATTTAACTAATTCTAAACTAGATTAGGAGCAAAAAGACTGATCGTATTAGTCTTTCTAACATACATGTACATATACATGAATATTCATTGCATTATAGTATTATGTCAATCATATGGATTTGTATATGTCATATTTACATGTTGTTTTGTAAAGTGCCCTTTGGCGCTTTGCGAATTCAAACGCAAATATGTTTTTTTTAAAATTATAATTTCATCGAAACATGTTTCAGCCTGTTTTCAATTTCTAATTCATGTACAATAGTGTTTCGTTTGAATGACTTATTGTGGTTGACTAACATTTTACAATAATTCGTTTGTGTAGGTTTTGAGTGCGTTCGATGAAATATATAGGTCAATAGAACTACAATTTTCGATCACAAACCGCATATAATGTGTCACCAGGTTTTTCGATTTACGTACATATGATTTTTCATCGATCTATCTGCGAAATAGTTCATGTTTTTGGCTGTTTTGAAAGCTTCCGGATAGTATTTTGTAAAGGTTGAAGGTCACCATGGTTTTCAAAACGGGTTGAAATGTACATGTACTTTACCAATGCATATACACATGAAATATCAAACTAGAAAAAAATAGATTATTGTTGGTATTGTCGGAACACATGAAATTATATTTCATGAAAAAATGTGTGATGTTGCGTACGGGTCTAGCTTAGATACTCGATCCTCGTTGTCTATCCATCATCTCAATAAACCATATCTCATATCGTTCTTACATTTATGATTATATTACAGTTATACAAAAAGAGAACAAATATTTCGTGCAATAAGGCGCTTGTTTCAATGTTATATTTTGTTAAGATGTGATATCTAGCCTAAACAAATATTTTATTTTATTTTACAGGTGCAGTGCCTTATCTGTGCAATACTCATGGTTGATCCGACACACACATGGTCCATCCGGAGACGACCAGGA
>LQRL01049436.1:43222-54188 GCA_001703475.1 Hydroides elegans | reverse complement strand
AGTTGGTCACACTTTGAGTGGGTTGGTTTTTGGGTGAGTTGGTTTTTGGGTGAGTTGTTTTTTTTTTTTTTGGTGAGTTGTCCGACATCCCATTTGAAAGAGGGGCTTAGCTTAAAAAAAACCTTTCCTAAATATTAAAAAAAACTATGTTTTGCTTACTTTCGCAAATTTATCTCCCTTGAGATTTTAATTTCGGTTATCGGTATAACGCATGCTTAATTTAATAAAATAATCCTATTTCATGTTAAATCATGAAATAGTGCTGCCAACTAATGTGATCATATCAAATAAAAACACTAACCTGGTAATATTGTTGGTGAGATTCATTCCTAATTAATAATTCGCTCGCACTATTTAGAAATGTAAGTATGATCCCGATCAGAAGAAGATCGAATAATATCCAGCGCGCTGCTGACAATATATTTTTCATTTTAGTTGGTTAATCTCATCTCAATTTTGAGGGTATTTTCATGTATGTTAATTGAACATCATTTCAATGACCCAAATAGCATTCCTGGAATTTAAATAAAACATAACCTTCAAATTATGAAATTGTATTGACATATGATCAATTATATGGGGGTCTTACATCATAATGGAAATCAGCAAATCGAATGTTTATGGGATGAAACATTTGAATTGATATTGATATGCCTAAAGATAAATAAAACCGTTGTTGTTTTATTCGCAACAAAAACGACCAAGATTATCCCGTCTACAGGGCGAAGTCACACCTATTTAATTCTTCTCATTGTGTACTGGGTTATCATTGTGTGGTTAAAAATTTAAAACATCGTTTTTTTTTTAAAATAAATAAATGGTTTTAAAATGCGAAAAAAAAACGTTCGCATCTGGTAAAAATCAATCAAATTGATTTAAATCCAGCTATTGACGTTCATAGATATGCTCTCGAGAATTTCATGGATTCCTTATGGTTCAGGATTTTGAGGATTTCATGTTTTTAGGGGATAGGAAATTGGAAAGCGTCTGTGTCAGGTTATGAGTAATTCATGTGAAAGACATTTTAAAGTTAAAAAGTATCATCTACTTCTATGTCGTATATATTTTACAGTACTAATCCCCAAAAATAGTAATACTTTGGTAAAAGCTATGCATCATTATTTGAATTGATAAATCGAAAATCGCTCCCAATAAATAAATAAAAAAACATATTCGTATTTTTTTTCTAATGAAAAATCCAAATCAATAAATCGAAGCAGAAAACCAATAAGCACTACATTATCTTAATTTATTGAAAGAACAGTGGTATCAATAGCTTCTATGCTGACCCAAACAAGAAAGTATATTATGAATTTAGAGGGTCATATCTCTAGTTTTACTGAATGAATCCTCATCAAATCACAGAAATATATAATTTAAAGCATTATTAATAGCCTTGTAATTTTACAAGCCAATTAAAAATAAAACAATAACGTAGCAGTACTTTAACTTTTATTGGTATCAAAAATCCTGTGCTAAAACCAGACAGAAACATTTCACATGATTAATATCGAGTGTGCCGACCTCCTACAGCCACTATTTCGTGAATACGTCGTGGCACCAACACAACCGATCCGTTGATGATTGCCTATGGTAAGGATGCCACTCTTCGATAAGAACCAGCGCAGATTTTGGGGCATGTTGTCCGGATCATTTGCGACGGTCTAGATGGTTCCAAGAGTGCTCTATCGGGTAATTGACCCTAGAAAAGCTGACCAGGGTAGCGTCTAAATGTTCGTATTAATAATGTTGCGTACATAAACATCCGCGACACGAGGGCGTGTTTTTTTTCACGTATGAGGGTAACGCAACATATGCGTGACAACTTAGGTGTTGAATATGGCATTGTTAAAGCTATTGGCAGCAACGTAACCTTCGATAAACACGAGTTTAGATCGCCAGCCATACAGTATTGCATCCTTGATCATAACCAAACTGCCGCTTTTTCAATCCACTTGCGGAAAACATGATCGCGAAGATCGTTCGTCAGTGCCCCAGTAAACGCGATAAAACCCGCCTGCGAGAGAGACTTAGCACTGCGTCTCGTCGGTTATCACTTCGCATGACCAATTGCGTCGCATTCTTTTATCACAACCATTTGCTGTGTCGAAAAACACAGAATTTTGACTTCGGAGGCGGTTATAGACTTTTTCGATAGCCGAAAAATAAAACCACATTCCATGTTCGCAGAGGCGATTGATGACTGTTTGACTGAAAAAATATGGTTTATGGGTCCCTGGCGTCTCGATCACGGTCAATGTCGATGCGCGAAATTGCACTCGGAAGCGCAACTGGCGAAGCCTTCGATATTGACGCGTGGTCGTTACGCTTAGACGGCTACTGCTCGGTCTGTCCAATGATGTCCCAGTTGGTTAGAATCGCGTTTCGAGACAATAAATCCAAGCGATTTTGCCTTAAAATGGTTTTGCGACCTCTTTCTTTGAACCCCCAGTAGCCAGCATACCAATAGCTTGTCCTCTTTCTTCTTTAAATAGGCGTGGCATGATTATTTTTGATTTTACAGAAAAAAAGTGAATTGATCAAATACTCGACTTTTGTTTTTGTTTTCCAAATGGTTGTGTTCCCTAACAAAAGTCGAGTATTTGATCAATTCACTTTTTTTCTGTAAAATCAAAAATAATTGTTATTTTTCTACGTTCATGGATACCACAATTCATAATGGTAAATAAAATAATCAATACTTTGTACGTTTGGTTAATGCATAGCAATCATAGAGCCATGTTGTAATAGAGGACCTGGTAACTAGGCGTTTATAAGGCATGCGTGTAGTGATATGCGTAAATGTGACTTTTGATTTTGACCCCTGTGTGCTTTACGTGCTCATTACTCACATTAAATAATTATCACTTGATCTGAAAATTTCAGAAAGTATAACCAATATACCATACTTACATTGTCTTTTTGTTTGAAAAATAAATATTTTCTCCTATTTATTGTAGAATTTTTCAAAAATAATATTCCGTACTTTTGACTCTTAGTATATATACTCTACGAGTGTAGCATATATGTCTTAATAAAACATGTAAACAGGATTGAGAGATAATTTTATCAAATTGATAAACTTAACATATTTAGTTTACAAGGTTGTGTCTTAAATAGTTAAACTGAATAAATAATGTATGCGATTCATAAATTATAATTGTGTGTTAATGTATACTTAATACGATCTACAAATTTAAATTATACTGGATTTGAAACTTCATTTGTATCGTCGTCATAAAGAGCCGGTCGCAAAAGCTATGCGTTTCATTAAACAGTCAAACCTGCTTCTCACAAAGTAATAAAACTCATACTCGTACGGTATCTGCGTCTTTAAATATTTCACAGTCTCTTTCGAAGGGCTTATCTTAGTACTTTGCGTGCGCCGTGATTTAGAATGTTCTTGCATTTGCCTATAAGTTTTCGTAGCATTTTGGAAGAAGGACGGTATCATATATTGTAACGCGATAAAGAAATCCTCTAAGCGTTCCATATAACCAACGACGCTATAATATCGCATTACATTCTGCTTCGCTTTTTGCAACGCTAGATAACTCCCCGATTCACACATCGATTCCTGACCGCAAAAATACGGAACGATACTCGCGATTTCTTCCGGTCGCGTACACTCAGGTCGTTGACCTTTGACGCATTCTTCGAACGTTCGATATCGATCGCTCTCGGGCATTTCCGGTCGCGTATTTCCGGTCTTGAAGCGCTTGAAGTAATACCAGGAAACCAGTCGGGCAATCGGGTCACGAATGAGGTTTATATATAAAGGCATTGGGTAGTCTTGAGAGTAAGCGGAAATGTTGACGAAATGAATGTGACCAATAAGAAGGGTTTTGTGTTTTGGGGAGAGTTTGGAGAGGATGCGACGGTTGATGTTGTGTGTGTGGATACTGTAATTCCTGAGAAAAAATGCAAATAAAAAGAAATTTGAGATTTTGGTAAAAAACGGTTTAAAGAAATTAATTAGGATCAAAGCCAATGGTGATGTTTTGCATGTTATAACTATACAAAATATAATATCACAAAATTCTATAAAAAAATAAGTGGTAGCACTTAAAATAGTAGTTCGAGGCACATAAATTTATCTTTGAGTGTGATGAGTTTTGTGTGTCCACTAATGCAAATTTCACAATAACAATAGCATACCTCGTTGGATGATCCGGCCTAGCATCATCAAACTCACATTTGAACCCATTTTCTACCTGCAACTCCGCCATCACAAACCGAGTCAACCCACTGGCTGTTTTCGGCACCCGGTTGAAAAACACCGCTTTGGTCCTCTTTGCCATTTGTGTGGCTCTGCGTGGATCGTTGTACCAATCGTGGGAAGGGGTCATGGAGCATGGGTAGAGGGTTTCGTTGATTTCATATGTGCGTAGGTCCTAGAAAGAATGGATGAATTAATATATAACCTGATAAATAAAGAAGTAGTGTGTGGGTTGTTCATATATTATGAATAATCAGAAGACGTTAATCAAAATGAGAGGTCAAGAACATATACAGGAAATGCACATTAACACATACATATTTTATAAAGCAGCGAATAAAATATCGAACACATTTCATGAAATTATAGCGATCAATTTATTCCCTAAAACGCGCTCTTTTGCTTGGATGTGTATGGCTTTAGAATGCTATCTAAAAGAAGTCTCAATTAGATTATCATTGTTTTACCCATGTTAATTCGCTTGTTCAGTAACAAAGAAAGATTTGAAGACGATCACAAAATGAAAAACCTGCAATGACCTGTTCTAATTGTTTATCCGACCTCATGGTAAAACAAAATGTTATTTTGTTATTATGGTTTGTTTTTATGTAGCTACCTAAACCAAAATTATAAGGAATGTAATGTATGTGATTAACACTAAACACTTTTAAAGGATCTACCTGTTCATGATGTTCATCCGACGGCCAGGTCCATTGGATTGGTTCATTTGTGAAAATTAATTTGTATCCATTGTCAAAAAATACGGAGATAACCCCAGCAAGTAACAAACATGAACACAAAACACGAATCGATATCCAGAGTTTCTTCATTTTTAGTTATTATGATCTACGTCGTATTACATGTATTTGCTCGAAAACATTATTTTTAGAAAAAAATGTCAATATCAGTTTTGCCCTAAAGAAAAAACTAAAGCATAGATTTTAAAGTATTTTTTTTTTCTTCATAAAAACAACAAAAAGTCATGCAAAAAAAAAAGAGAAGAAAAACAGTCAATATCTGTAAGTTATATGTGATTATCAATCATGATAAAACACAAGAAAACAGAAGTTATTGGTGGAATATCGACACAGTGTTATTAAGATTGATAGTTTTATCTGAGTACGTGTATTGCTGTCCCATAGGTGCATGTATGCGGGCAGTTTATCGTACATATAATTGAAATGTTCATACATTAAAATGACTGTGTAAAGCAATATGTTTAAAAATGTATTTCATAAAATATATGTGTTGTTTATTAATTGACGTTTATTTCCGGATGATGTAGGTAGTATTATGGGAATACCTTTTGAAGGTTCAATATTGTTTGGTGCTGCACGAAGGGGTCAAATTGGTTACATCGAAGACGAAGGCTGAGTGTATCCAGTTTGACCACTGAGTACGATTAACTACTTTTAACATTGAATCTGAATATTGTATCCCCTTTATAACATGCAAAACCGTTACTATTCTTCTTTTACAATGTACGTCATACATGTATTGGGCGATAATATACTATTTTTGATTATATTAACAATCAGGGTAAGTTATAAAAGGTTACACTTATAAATCATCTTGCATAAGAAATAATCCGTTTGAAATCAATTTTTCACACATTAATTCATGTTTATATAGTTTTATTATGAACTTTTGATTTTGGATGGGTAATCGGAAAAATAGTCCGGGTGCAATACACATAAATATTGCATCATAGCCCTTCCTTATCATTTCGATGTACCCTGACCATATCATAAATATATTCAAATTTATCTTATCCAGTTATGCTATAGAAGTTCTGATTATAATTTATCATATTCATTTAGTCTTTGTATCTTTATCCAGTGAATCCGTTGAATGACTAATTGCTTCGCTGAAGACACTGATTGCTGAACCGATGAAGAGAAGCTTGTAGATACATTCCAAGTTGTCGGGAACTGCAGAATAGAGAATGATTTTAAAGCATTATGGTGAATTCAGCGAGACTTTGCGTCTGCGTCTTCGGAATTTAAATTGGTATAAAACATAGTAATCCCTGTGGAATTAATACCGCTAGGTTTAATATGTTTTATACTAATCTAAATTCTGCAGACGCAGGCGCAAAGTCCCGCCGAACGCACCATTAACGTTATAGAAATTTAAATATAAGTCTTTAGTATTAAATATTACTTATCATTTACTGTCAAAATCTTTTTGAAATCTAGAACTACGAATATGAAATTATTCAAAGTCCAAGCAGTCTAGCAGCTTTTATATTTAACTGAATTTTATCTCAGTTAATATACATATATAAATCAATTTTTTAATGTTATTGTCGTGATTCTTAGCTATAAATATTAAACATATTATCGAAATGAGGCTTACATGTGACGACTACGGGTGAATCGCGCTTGCTTTTCGAGAATGAGGCTATCACGGTTGGATCTCCACGTTTTTTAACCTAACATAATATGCATCATAAAAGCATTAAATGTAAGATTAAATTGTTTAACTTTTGACTAGAGATAGAGATAAAGCTGATGATGAGTGTAAACCACTCAATCAACAGTTTTGACAAAAACCGTTCGATCTTTTTCTTAAACAATGTTTATATATATCTATATATCAATATATCTATTTATATCTATGTATCAATATATCTATATATTTTTATTTTCAAATGAGCCGTAATCGCAAAAAAATCACATACAAGTATATTGTTTTGCATTTTTGAATGGATGATGTGCTGTTTCGCTTGAATATCAATCGAGTAAGTGAAACACAAATTATGAATTACTAATCTCACCTGATATTTTGGCTTCTTCTTTTTGAGTGGCAAGCATCCGCATGTCGTTTTCGGAGGCGTGATGGCGAAGAGAGATGAGTCTGTGAGGTCGCGGATTTCAAACATGTCTTCGCCAAGTTCTGGTCTAAAAGCAACATATTCGATTTTCCACATAAGAAGATACATTTCAAGATAAAAGAAACTAAATACGGTGATTTCCTTTTGAGTTTTAGAAGTGGTTTTAAAAATATACAATTTACCACCTAAACTGTTCGAAAATTTAAGTTATAAGTTTTGTATGAATATGTGTACGTGGTCCAGATATTGTGATCAGTATTCTTGCATAACAACAACAAAAATGAAATATAGCCACTAATGTAGATTTCAAGGTTTGTAATCAAGTGCTTTGTTTCTACATATTTCTGCATATCTAAGTTCATTCATATAAATATAATAGCTAGCAAAAAACTATTACTTTCCCTTATGTCTTTTTTTTTTACAAAACTATTACCTATGCGAGCACCGTCCCCATATACGTCCTCCAGGACAATGTATCTCAGTTTCCGTGTCAGCTCCATAACGAGGCTTAATCACAAGTGGATCATTACGCTCAAAGCGCTTTACAAGATATTGGAAGCTCTCACGTCGACTGAGGCCTGAGGTTGGTTTTACTGCTACTTTCACTTAGGGTTAAAAAAGAGAAAGGTTACACAAACAATAGTTTAGATTAAATTGTTTCGAAAGTCTAAGTAATCATTTGTTTTACTTACTATTTCCAATTCTGTTCAAATCATTTAAAAGATCAAAAGTGACATTATAGTATGCACATCCTAAGCAATAAAACGAGGTATAACTTTATGCATACAATTTGCATATGATGAATGCAATAAATATACTAAGCGTCAAAAGTATCGAATATTATTTTTGAAAAATTCTAAGTTGGATATGAGATCTTGTTAGTCTTTTCTTGTTTAATGTTATTTAAGCTTCATATGTTGATTATACGTCTTGAAGTTTTCAGATTGATTGAAGATCATTTAATATCTGAATAAAGACTTAAAGCATACAGGGGTCAAAGAGAAAAGTCAGAAAACGCCATACCAATGCTCAGTTGGTTGAAGCCCACTGAAATCCTCAATAAGTAAATGGTCGCGATGCAATAATGTTATTTTTGAAGTATCAACATTATGAAACTGTTATTTTATTATCACTTTTAAGTTTATTTTTGTTGTTGCAATAAATACCCACAAGGTGAGAGGAAATGGTAGACTAAATCGTTGAAGCCATTGCACAGATCAAATGATCGCGGTTTAGAAATAAAGACTAGATGTTATAACGACATAACGTTACATACCACGTACAACAGTTTGAATGTTTCTCGAGCGGGCATATGATTTTAAAATTATTTTAAAGAAAACTATAAATGAGTTGGATTTTTTAAAGATGAATAATAAACATTACGCCTAACAGTTACATCTTTCGTTTGAACAGCGAGCATACGTCCATTTTCATTAGACAGCATCCAGCAATACTTGTTATTATTAAAACATTTTCATTATTATTTACATAGGGACAATTTATCAAAAAAAAAAACTATGTTCGGTTTTATCCGCTCGAGTAACCCTTGCATTTTGTGTGAAATCGTTTTAAATCGTTCAATTGCATTTGCCCGAATGCGATCCTTTTTTCTATTGATTTGATCATTTACTTTTTATGCTAACCAGTTTGAGATAACTGTAACAAAAGAACGCCTTAAACTGGTAAATGATTAAAAACAAGCGTGATATGAAAATCCAATTTTAGAAAATCAACATTGTTATGTTTTTGATTTGAGACAGTCATCGATTAAGGTACCGCGGCACTATCGTGCTTCTGTGAATGTGCAGTGATATGGTGTTTTGTGACTTTTGATTTTGACCCCCGTGTGCTTTACGTGAATATTTCCTATATTAATTGATTTTAGATTAATTTGAAAATTTCAGGAAGCATTAAAAACGAACTGAAGTATAAATATATAAAATACATGAATACTAATAATATCTCAAGTGCCCTCTAGAAATTCTCAAGCATAATATTCGATACTTTTGACGCTTAGTATAGTTTAAATACGTAACAGATATTTTGATGTGTGAAAAATGTGACGAAATATTTTTTTCTTATTTAAGTCATACCTCTCATTGCAGTAAATAGAGTTTCATCTGCAAAATCGCATATCTTGAAATGACTCACTTCGTTGCTATCTGGAATAAAAAACATGAGAATTGGTCTCGGATGACAGATCTATTTCAATGCATTTGAAGATACTTGTTTGCTATCGTTTTCGTTGATGTATTTTGCTGCATATGCTTTTTTAATGAAACGTTTGATAGAATCTGCAAGTGATAACTGTATTACTTTTTATCTTGACAATATTTGTAAATAACTTATGAAGTTTCAATATTGTAAGGTGTTGATTGCACGGAGGCGTCAAATTGGATGTACCGAAGTCGAGCGCCGGGTGCAATTGACACCTTACAATATTGAATCTGAATATTGTGTTCCATTTTTTTCATGAAAAAACCGTTACTGAAAAAAAGTTGTTTTTTTTTTGCCATGTCATCGCGGTCGGAAATATTGATAATCAGGGTAGATTATGAAATATTACGCTTATAAATCATCTTGGATAAGAAGATAATCCAATGATTTATAAATTCATATTTATATTGTTTTATTACGAAATTGTAATTTTGGAAGTGCAATCGGAAAAAAAGGCCGGGTTCAATACAGTAATTTATTGCATCTTGTTATGTATAAGGAAACACGGCTAAAAGATGACAAGACTAATAGCTGCATTATCCTAGACGTCCATTAAGCGTCATCAACGTAGCCGTGGTCGCATTTTAACTGGAGCCACAAAGTTCAATAATAACAGATTTTAGGTAAGTCATAATGCCATATAACGGAACACTCAAAACATGAATATAAATAGCTATTTTTTTCGCGACGTCTGTGATATGTAGTACTGAGAAAAAAATTAAGCGCCATATATTTTCGAAAATAGCAACAAAATGATAACATTTACCCATCTCCTTGTGTATGAGCACCATGTCGACATCCGTAACGCTTCTGACGTCATTGGGAAGCCCCGCCTTCTTCAGCATTGAGTGCTGTCGCTCAAAATTGCCGTAGAGAAAAGACGTCCCCATTTTGTCGCTTGTGTCGTTTAGGACGTAAGCCTTTTTCATTTAAATGGAGTTTTTGAATTTTGATTGTTTCTATAGTGATTTAAAAAATCAAGCGATTTATCACTTGTTCAGACCATGCCAATTATATTGTATAGATAATAAATGAAACAATATTCGTAAAAGTATATATTTTTGCAAATAATTGTTGTTAAATGTTTTATTGTATGCATGTGATTTAAACACGGTATGTGCTTTTATGAAGTTATTTACTTATGCAAATTGCAAATGGTTATATTTTGATAAAGAATAGTCGTTTTGAAATCAAATATCCAAAAATTATATTGTTTTGATTCACACAATTGTAATCAAATATATTTCTGTTTTTATTAATACAATTTGTTTCACTTTTTATTGTATATTTTTTGCTTTGTGCTTAGTTCTTAAATATAGAATTTAGATTCATAAGTTATTGTTTAAAGTAAAGACAGTGATGGGAACAGATAAATCGCACAGATAAGGCATGATCAAATTGAGGAGTAATAACAGTGTAGTTACAAAATATGTTACAAAAAGCATGCTCTACAGATAAGTGTTTTATTGCCTATACTGTCCTGCCACACATTAAGAGATAAGGCATATCTTCTTTGACCATAAAACTCGAATACAGAGAAAATACTGTGTATATCTATAGCAAAACATTTATTAAATATGAAACCTTTCAATGATTAGATATGTAGACAACGACTCGATTTAATGGGACAGTAAAATGAAAAATTGGCATTCTATGCTAATTTCAATTATGTTCTGTTCAAAGCAAAATTTTGA
>LQRL01049436.1:30183-43212 GCA_001703475.1 Hydroides elegans | reverse complement strand
ATAGGTGTATATGTTTAGCATATAATCTCTGAATGCTATGCAATTTCAATATCCAAGATATGAACTATGACAGTATCAAATTACATGGGGTAGTCAAATCAGTGACCTGGAATAATGGCACAGGACGTTTAATATTCTAAACGTATGATAGTATGATAATCACATTGTAATAAGTGCATTGAATAGAAAACAAATTAACATATACTTATTAATTTCACACATTATGAGTAAAAACCTATTAACTTTTACAGATGTTTTGACTTGTTATGCATTTTTCATAGAGTTTATACATAGTAAAAAATATGTTTTATCACAACAAGCCCTTTGATAGTTGATAGTAAAGAGCATATCATTTTAGGCATAGAATTCTAGGACCCGGTTTTCTTTGGTATATTCATCCAGCATTTTTCTGTTAGGTCGGGGGTATGCTAGAATACGCTCGGCTTGTCTTAAGATAAGTCCCTTGATTCTCCATTAGATAGCGGTGCATTATTAAGACTGTGATTAATGACATAATGCCAATACATGTTTTTGATTTTCGATTATAATAAGGCACAAATAAAGGTCACAAAATAACGTTTATCAACTTATCCTCAAAATAATATCGTTATAAAACACTGTTTGAATTGTATCTAAAGAATATTAATTCAAAACGCTTTACTTTACAAAAGATACAAATTCCATCAAAAGTAGTTGCAGTCATATCATAGACTATATAACCTACATATAGGCTCATAAAGAAAAAACCTGAAGTGTAGAAAGTGTGAAATCCACAAATGTGTAGATGGGTAGAGAAGTGTGCCATTAAATAAAATAAACAAGTTTTTGTTATAAGGTTAATTTGTGAAAAGAATAGGGTTAAGTCCTAAAGCTAGATTATCAAAACTGTCTATAAACCCTCCCTCTTTCATTGATAGAATTCACCAATATATTTATAGCAATAATGTAAGTTTATTTTGTACAATGCTAACTGTCCCATTATCCAAGGTCTGATATAATCACTACCCCATTCCAAAAATCCGTCAGAATCTTATGACTTATTCATTATTCTAAATCTTAATATTATAACCCAATTGTATACATACACACCTATAATATATGCCAAATTCATGAATTTTTGTATTGGAAAAGTGTCAAAAAAGTTAACATGATTTTGGATTTTCGCATTTTCTGTCCCATTAAATCGAGCCGTTTTCTATATTTTATTGTGTTTAGTAAATGCCATTTATATATAGACACGTACAGTAAAATCCGTTTATAAGTTGACAGCTGCACGCAAACACGCAAATTTCAGCACGCAAACACGAACTTTTCTCCACGCAAAAACTCAACTTTGTCCACGCAAACACGCAACACCGCAAACACGCAAACACGCAAAACCGAAAACACGCAAACACGCAGAAGAGATATAAAAGGAGTGGTATCAATAATCATCATCATTCATTCACAATGCCTCAATTATTACTTGAACTTCGTCAAGCTGTGATTTATTTGAAAGATGATGGCTGTTCAAATGCAGCAATCCTAAGAATCTTGAAGATTCACGGGCATTCAATATGGCATATTATCAAAATTAATGAAAATATCCCTTAAATGATTTTTATCAATTGTTTCAGGCTGAAAAATATTCTACAGTTATAAAAATATATTTATGTTCTTATGGTCATGACTATTAAACTGTTTATACAAGTATCGAACAATACCCTGGTTTAAGATTATAAATGTTGAAAGACAAATAAACGGTTCAAAGCTATTTAACTGGGAAATTAAGTATACAATATTTTTTAATCATAAGTATAGCCCAGAAGCTCAATGGTTCTTAATAGACCGATTGAAAAGACACCGGGGCGAAACATATTAGGGGTTATCAATATACAGGGATGATCTCATGTGCCCACCGCACCCCCCCCTCTCCACCCGAGTCTAGCAATGTTATTTATAACCCGAGCTCAAATAACCACAATGATTCCAAATATATCAATTGACAAGATATATGAACGTAAAATATGATAGGTGATTGATATTTAAACATAAATGTGGCCTCAGGCCTTTGATACAATAAATTCAGTTGATATGTTCATAAATATATTTATAACGACCCAGCCTAAATCTAGATATAACGACAAAAAAATATAACACGCGCAAACACGCAAACCCACAAACACGCAAAACCGCAAACACGCAAAACCGCAAACACGCAAACACGCACATAACTCCACATAACTGCACGCAAATATCAGAATTTGTCCACGCTAAAATCATATCCTGGGTGCGCAAACACGCAAACACGAAGTCAACTTATAATCGGATTTTTCTGTAATATCGATAGTTTAATTTAAATGTCTACAAATGACTTTTTGTATTGTTTTATTGTTTGACCAAAACTGATAAAGAATACATACATATATCTAATTCATATAACATCAATTCCGAATAATACTTGCCTTTATTTCAATCTACAGATTGATGAGTACAGTTAACATGACATTTAATAATATTTACAAGTTCCGTGGCCATCAACACAATTAATCCGAGAAGAAATCTTCAGAGCAAAACGATCCGTTCATTTCCGTAGAAAGAGGTTCTGAACGTTTGCCACATGATTCATTGCCAAGTCGGCTGGATTCTCCATCCGACTCGGAAGACTTCTTTTGTTTTGAATCAGTGTTACTATCACGTAATTGATAGGTGTTGCCATTGGTTTCGTCTTCGAGACGCACTGTCGTTGGATCGGCCTTGATTACAGCATCTAAAAGAAAAATAAAAGGACGAAAACTAATAAAATGGACAACATGAACAATCATGTAGACAAATTGGAATTCGTTCTTTACGAATATATTGTTTTTTTTTGTCAAATTCAGAATAAAATAATACATTTAACCGCTTTGACATAATAATTAACTATTGTACTAGGGTTTTCTCGGCTCAAGTCTTATATATCTATCTCTATTATAAACAGTAAAAAACACCCCTAAATGGACTATCGTAGGCAAAATCTTTCGCGTCAAAATTGCGGTTATGCGTTTTTTTTTTGCGTTTATTCGTTTATCGATTATTCGGTTGTTCAGTCGTTCGGTTGTTCGTTTATTCGGTTATTCGTGTATTCGGTTATTCGTTTATTCGGCTATTCGTATAAGATTTGTTTAGTCTTTTATTGATAACATTTTCGCGATTAAGATACTAATATTGTTGCGCAAGATTCTCATTTCGGTCGACTAACAATTTATATGATGATGTCTGCATAGTAAAGTACCCCCCCCCCCTTCCTAAAACCTATGTGTACTCTCTTTAGCTCATAAACAGTGTCATTTTTTCAACAGGCTTAGATACTTGATTCAAATTGAATATATAATATCTAAACTCCAATCAATTGCCAATGTGTCAATTGATATTATTGAAATGAAGTAGACAGAAATACTTTATACTTAGTTCAGTCATTCTATTTAGCCAATATATTGGGAGTACAATATCATATTAAACGAGTTGTTTCTGTCATGCTTACACGTGGAGAGTTTTTAACTTAAAAAAAATATGGACATTATTGCTATAATTTGGAATACATTTAAATACATCATCTCACAGGAGGGATAGGCTACGGAATTGATTAAACCATAAGAAATTTTCTAACAAATCACTTATTTCTCGAATAACTTTTTTATTATTTAATCTTTTTTGAAACTGTAAACGCAGTATTTTTCCTTGATTTTTGCCACACATGTCCATTACTTTTGTTTAATTCTTTGAATTTTTTATCAACACTTAATGAACAAAACACATGTTATTTTGCCATGTATCTTTATGCATAGATTCTATCGCCTGCAATGGTTCTCTCTAGATTGCTAAACAGCACAAACAAAACACTTCATGCGGGGTCAACTCAACATCTGATATGAATAAGGGATGAATATGTATACAATATTATCATTTAGATCTGGGAAATGGTATATTAAACAAAAACTTGCTTCATATAAATATTAACATATTTTGAAAAGATCATATTGAGTATTTGATTATGGATACATTTCTCGATGTTATTCGGCTTGTTATGTTAAATATTGGGCGGGTAATGCTCTTTTGGATAAGATGTGGATCTAACCAACAGTCTGTCCAATTCTACAGCCATAGGAGTCAAATAGGAGTCAAATTTGACATACAGTCACATCTTGCTAGTTGTTTATAGTATAGATGCCTGTAGTAGACCACGCTTGTCCATCAATGGACGCTGCTAGGCAACGCTTAATATCGAAAAGATGGATACAAAAGGGGTTATTCTATGGTTAATTTATTGGTTTGATATAGGGTAAAGTTTAATAAACTAAGTGATAGCGATAAGGCCGAAATCAATCGGTATAGGTCTATAGAAAGCAATGATGGCGAGGATAGTAACACGTAGTTGTTATATAGTGCCTTGACTATGTTTTCCGAAACGGTCCCATAGACGCCCATGAATAAATATACCTCTGAATTATTTGCAATGGTGAATGTTTGATTTCATTCGACGACGGATTATTCATGTCACCCTATCAAATTTGTTGTTGTATTGTTTGGCATTATATTGGTTCTCATGATTTGCTTTTGCAGACTGTGAAGATCCCTCTACAGATTTGCCTTTGTATCTTATATTATCGACTGGTATTTTAATTACATGTATGAAACATAAATTTAAGATATTATTATGCTTATAATATGTTGTGTGGCATTCTTATTCAACAGGATGACGTATTTTCATATCAATGCGAGCAATAAATGCATTTTTATTCGTTCATTGGCTTTATTTGCTATGGCATCTGAAGTACAATAATGACCGCATGCTTTCCTACTTATAACCTTCACATTGTTTATTCGGTTATTCGGTTATTCGTTTTTATCCGGTTGTTCGGCTGTTCGTTTTTCGGTTGTTCGGTTATGCGTATCAAATTTTTCGTTAATTTATGTTCGTTTATTCGGTTATTCGTGTTCGTTTATTTGTTTATTCGTATCAGCTGTCCAGTTAGGACTGGTTTTGACTGTAGAGTGTATATTACTAAATTATACTAAATAGTAAAGCATATGCCATTTATTATAGTATATGTTAAATGTTATTATATTTCATACACGGAAAACAAGTTTACCTTTATCCAAATGTCTAACACTTGACTCCAACTGGTTATCACACGAAGCCAGAGACTCAACAGATGTTCGTGATGAACTCGATGTTGATCTCGATAGTGTCGATGACCTTTGATATGACCTTGAAGAACGAGTTGACCTTGATGAACTTCTTGACCTTGACCTTGGTGATTTCGAAGACCTTGGAGACTGCAACGACCTTACATGGGTCGATGACCTAGATGATTTAGTTGACTTCAATGATTTCGATGACCTCTGTGACCTTTGTGATTTTGATGACCTTGAACAATTGGAATGAACGGAGGAGAGTGATGCTTGTCTTAAATCTGGTTTTCGTTCAGGTTGAAATTCATCGATGACATTTGAGGAATTTGTTGAGGTCACTGAAGATGCAGATTTTGGTTCTGAATGTTTGGATGGCTTTTCATCATTGGTTTGTGTGTGAGGAGCCAAATCGGAGCTTTTATCTTGTGAAGCGTTTTCCCCAGTTCCTTGATTTTGGGTTTTTTTGGCTCTTGAATCTACCAATGCTTGGGTTTCATCCTCATCCGACTCAAAATTGGTTCGATTGGATGATGTCAAAGATGAGACTGACGGAGATCTCAGTGTTCGCCTCGTTGATGCGACGGAAAAACTGGATTGTGACGTATAATCAAAATCAGATTCCGTGCTGATACTAGTTCTTGATTGTGAATCAAATGAATTACCATCTCCTTGTTTCTTGGTCCGTTTGCTCTTCTTTTGTTTCCTTTTCTTTGACCTTTTCTTCTTTGATTTCTTATCAGAATTGGAGTGATCTTCGTTTTGTCGGGATTCACTTTTTAAAGGAGGCAACTGGGTGCCTGATCTGATTGAATCACGTGATATGCTGAAATCATCGGTCAAGGTCATATATTCGGTATTTTGCCGTCCTTGTCGCCATTCGAATACTGTTGGTCTTGGGCTTGACATATATCTAGGTGTTTCGACTATAAGATCGGTCTGATTTGTCGTTGATTTTGGCCTTGATTTGTGTTTCGTTGCTGTTTTATTTTCGGTTTTCTTCTTTGGTTCGGTTTTTGCTAATACTTCTCGTATAAAGGAGTAACTCTCGGTTTTCGTGTCTTTGTCTCTTGATGATCCCGTTTTTGTACTTCTGTTTGTATCACCTGGTTCTGAACATGGAAGCGGCCTAATGGAATGGAAAGAATGTATATAAAGTGATGAAAATTTGCTCAATAAAAGGATGAGTTTTTTTTTATTGCAAACTTAATAGTCACTTTAGCAGATACAGCAAGTTCCTTAGATATAGAAATATTTTAATAAATTTCGTTGATTTTACTTCTGATCAAGACAATATCAAGATTCAGTAAAAGTTCAAACTGAAAAGAAATATACTTACATTGAGTAAATGAATGTGGTGAAGAAACATAATTAATGGAAACTAAAGGTGTATAAAAACAATAACCAAATGGTAATATCATATAATTACTATAGTTTATATCAAAGTTTAAAAGCGAAATTAATCACATTTAACCGTTGAAATGAAACAAAATGAGTGGCAAACGTTTTTTTGTGTTTTTTATTCTATATATTACCCATTAATCATCATAATCTATCACAATAAAATATGCATACAAACTCCAAATTGCAGGTCATTCGATGAAAAAATGTGAGAGTTACCAAATATACAAAGCCTATAGCTTCGTTACTTAGAAATATACTTTTTTAGTTATAAAGCCAGCTTGAAACATTTGTTGTGGAAAAAATAGTTATTAAGCACATTTAACATTTGTCAATTTCATATCACTTCTAACCATATTGAGATAATAGTCAATGTAAAATTGATTTTTTTAAAATCAATACGATTGCACGTAAGACAGATTACCGGGAAAAATGTACAAAACGTAAAATAAGACATCGAAATGAAAATAAATGAATAAGAATTATGCAGGACAACAATATACTGTGAAGTAACAATATAAATATGGAACACAAAATTGAAATACAAAGTACATTCATATATAAACGAAAAGCATCTAAAAGGGTCATACAGACAGGTTTTATATAAACGAAAGCATCTCAGAAAAGGCAACGACATATATTTTCATTAACATAAGGTGAAAAATAAAGCTATGAAGGCTTGTGCAGTCTTTTAAAAATGCCGTGTCTACTTGAGTCTGTTTCCGTTCCGACGATCTTGTCTGTCCATATGGCTTGTTGACTTGCGACTGCTTGCAGTGGTATTCAGGGAGTCATCCATGCTATCTCCTTGTTTCTGCAATGACCATAATGACTATTATTCAATTTTGAAAAAGTTCAACGCGTTAATTATACGAAATAAACAATGTTCGTCGCAACTTCGAGTTTTCACTGCTATCTTTGTTTTTGTGACAGGAATAAAAGGATTTCATGCGATTTCATAAAAAAAGAAAATAGTGGATATCGCAACAGGCGATGAAAACCGCGTGTTTTATGTAAGCAGGTCCTTATTATTGTGTATTGTGTTTCTTTTATTCAATTCCGAAACAACATACGATTTTTGACTATTATATTTGCAGTATTTGTTATGTTTGTACATGAAATTCTAATAAAATCTGAGCAACCCAATGACGTGCATCTACATGTACCTTTGGTAACTTCTTAAGTCTTCCACAAGATGGGCTGCCATCATGAAGCTCTAAACAAATGAAAATATTGTTGTGCATTATTGGAATGTTTCATTTATTCAATGTAAGTAAGCCAAAACATTGCTATCAGTAGAAAATAAGCTAACCTCTGGTTAATGAAATTTATTTATTTCAGCTGTTTCGAAGCCAAAAACAGCAAAATGTTTCAAAATAGCATAAACTTAATTAAACATTGGATGTTTGCGATCTGATCACGTTGTTGATTCTGATTCAGTTAACAATGGCATATCATTATGAATGAAATCGTGATGTCACCTGCTTTGGTATAGAAATCGACGTATTTATGAGCATGCAGGGCGGCCCCAAAATGCCGATGGTATCCATGCACTTTGCCTTTGTGCGGAGAAACCACTTCGTTTTTTGGATGTGGTCGGTAACCGTGGATAGAGGTGAGTTTGGAGATGGGGAGGCTGTGCTGTAAATATAATAATTAAAGGGATCCTTGCATTGTTGTGTTAAGTCAACAATTGACGTATTGAGAAACAAGGCATATAGGGTTTTTAGATTTGGGTAATTTTATAAGAATTTGCAAGTGGCCAAACGATGAAACTATTACGAAAAAGTTAATTTTTATGCTTTTAATCAGGTGTACGACATGGATCTATAACCATGTGACAAGTTGCAATAAATATTGACGAAACATGTTTGGTCGACATAACACAATGTTGTATGGTGCCCTTCAATTGTATGATATACTCATGTTTTTTGTAGTAACTCAAATGAGATTTTATTTTATTTTAAATAATGAAATACCCAGATTGCGGTTGAAATATGAACTCGAATTCTATGAAGCCTTGAGAACATATTTAAGTTAAATTAAACATTCACACACTCAAGATGCAACTTTCTCTCAATTCAGTTGGAATCGATAAGTTGAAATAAATCGTTACTTGCCATGATACCCTGCTGTGTGTTTTTATTGAAAGCAGGTTTCGAACAATAAGGTGTTGACATGATTAGTCGATCAAAAAAAAAAAAATATAAGAGCTAAACTGGACGCAAATGTATAATCTGTTCAAATGGACAAACATGGGGCGCCCGTGCCGCTCACCCTTATGCAGATATGCACGACAATTTGATCTAACTGATTTGAAACTTACATAAATGGAATTGGCGTTTTGAACGAGTCGGTCGATTTCGGCGTATTGAGCTACGCGTCTTGAGTTGTCTTCAACGCGAGGGTCGATCTGAGGAATACCCCTGTAGATAGGATAAATATACTGGGCTACATACATGTATGTATTCAACAACAATCATGGATATGTAAATATGATTGAATATGTCCTTCCTATAGATAAACACTTTTTTTTAAATTTATGCGGTCTTATTGTGTTCCCGTAAGTTGACAAGATACGTCTTTAATAATTACATCCAAAGCATTCGTTTGTAAAACATTCGCACTGGAATTAACAGACTTTGCAACACACTTTGATAAGAAATTAAGCAACGGTTCATAAGTTAAAACTCCCTTTATATCTAGGACCTGTTAACACATAAAACATATATTTGTCGAAAATATCGTTACCTCTTAAGTTTCATTTCCTGAATATAACTATTACTTATATAAAAAAAAAAGAGTTTTATAATGAATCTCGATCTATTTTCTACAAATATTTAAAGCTATATACCTCGCTCCCTTGTATTTTGACTTTGGATTCCTCGGACTGTCTCGCTCCAACTGGTCAGCCTCGATTAACCGATAGGCCACGTCGTAGGGTTCCTGCAATTTAACTCATTTTATATACATGGCTAAAATAAGCATTTGAATTGTCATTTGGCATCAAAGCTTAAGGGTTTATAGCATACTATTTAGATTCTATTTATAGTTGCCAAAGGCCGGCGTCTGAAATTATGGAATTTCTAAAACAAAAATATGATAATGTAATATTCGTTGTCAAGTTAAAAAGTGGGATTAAAGGAATATGTATTCAGATGGTAATTTACAAACCAAACCATGAAATAAAGGAATAACATATTTTGAAAATTAATATTATATTGTTGTGCTAGTTTCATAAAAATGTCGTTTTAGTTTCCATATGCGTCGTGTTATGCATTCACACAGTTAGCCTCAGGGCATCAGCAAACATGAACCATTCCTAGACAGTTGATTTAGCAATAATATGGGATGTCGTTAATTAATGCCAAACAAATGAAACTGATAGATTATACAGCAATAAAAGTTTATTGACAATGAATCGATTCGAAACTATTAAAAATTTTAGAGCCTAGCCACACGGGGAGCTGGTTCTAGCTGTTTGCCACTCATTATCCTTGTTTTCTTTTGTTTAATTCCTTATGATAACACAATAAGCAAAGGGCTTTTTTCAACGCAGCAAGCTTTTTGGAATAGAGTAGTATAGAATGGAAGTTATTTTCAGTTAGAACGAGCATTTGAATTGCAGTGTGTTTGTTAATTGATGTTATTACTATCAGGCAAAACATTTGACCATGCTATAGGCCAATGGAATTAGTGTAGCGATAAAAAGGTAAAAAAAAATATTCAAATTTAAATGTCAAAGCGCCAAAAAGATGGAAGGAAAAAAGCTCGAAGAGATCCCTGTGTGGCCAGGACCTTAAGGTCATAATGGGTTCGAATTGATTCATCGTCAATATTATTTAATTGCTAGATATACTTTCAGTTTCAATCAATAAAAAAACTCGAAAAAAGCTTTCGGGGTTTGCCAGACCCTAAGAGCAATTAAAACATGGCGGCCATTTTTATTGACCCTCTTACCATTCTGTGTGTTGTCGTCACTATACCATTAGTGGAAAACTGTTGTTCTCGCTTCTCGATATTGATGTAGTTTTCACTGCAAAAATGACAAAGAGACAATGGATTAACGATAATGGTCATGTTTGGGTTGAAATGGGTGGTTGTTGATTTAGCGAGAAGGATCTAAAATAGCCGTTGTAATATGGGTCTGCATTACAAATTTTAGCGATTTCTACATTGTATATTCCTATTATGTATATACTTTGACTTATAAAATTGATTAATACACATTTTAACAGATGTGAAACGGTGAAACATATATTACGAGGTTTAGTTAAAAGCGATTCGCATTAGTGTACTCTCCGACGCTCTTACTGTCTGCGTCTTCGAATCGGTATAGAATATAGTAACGTACTCAAATTTTGCCGACTTTATTTCATGTCATTTTTTTCCTTTTTGGCAGTAGTTTCAGATATTCCCGCTACCCGTTTACATCACCATAAGATTAAATTCGAAAGGGGACACCTGTATATCGTTTGGTGACGTATTTGATCGTCGATCTTCTACATTAGTTTTTGATACAGATATGATACACAAATATATTACACTTAAAACCGCTTCGAATTCAAAGCGAATAAACAAATTCGATACGAACATAAACATCTGTACCGCGAATAAGTACTAGATTGAGGAATAAAAGAATTTGATAAGAATAAACGAATTCAATACGAATAAACGTACTTGATACACATAAACGAATTTGATGCCCATGAACGAGTTAACGAATGAATGGGAAAATCGACACGCATAAACGCAAATTTTGATACGAAAGATTTTGCCTTCAATAGTAAAATTAGAAGTGGTTTTAACTGTATACTTACAGTTGCCGAGTGAGGGTCCTCGATACTCTAGTCTTCTCACTTGGACTCTTCGCCCTCGTTTTCCCTTTCTTTGATCTCGACGCCGGAGCCGACTTCGCGCGACTTTGCTTTTTCAGCGATTTTGATTGGTCCGTTGATTGTGACGTATGTTGTGACGTATGTGACGCGCGTGACGTGGCACTTCCGGTGGGACGTTTGAGTTTGTCATGATAGGGACTTTCGTCGATTTCCTCTTTGGTAGGCATCTTTGGTAGTGTAGCTAGTCAATGTAACCAATTGTACAATATGAACAAATGAATATATGTATCATTTATTGCATTGAATAAAACACCAGCTTCATGATGTGGTAGTAATTAAATGGGCTTTGAATTGTAACTCATTTAAAAATGAAGTTTATGATAGGAACAGCTTTATCTGAAAACATATAGCATGTCGCTTTTTATACGTGTAAACTGTGGCATACATTGTAACTATGGGTAATTTGGATATTCAGATAGCACTCTTTTCCTATGGTGGTCACAAACAAAATAATCATTCGTGGATCTTCTCTTGTATTTCTTGATACTATATATTTATGATATTTATCAAGCTATAGAATTCAATGTGTTTGTTCAACATAAACATGGGCAAAACTTACCTAGCTTTCTTATTTTTTGTTATCTCATATCACATAAAATCGACTCGAGTATATCCTGATTTTTCTCATTAAGATATCAATCTCAAAATTAAGAATACATGTATATCCAAAATAGTGACACCTCTTTATATAAATCTGTCCCACTTTGTCCCTGGCAAAACAAAGACTTGCGGCTCCTAATTCTATAAGTATACAAACATGCGATCCATGTATTCAATATAGAGCAATCAATTGCCTCTGGAGAACCGATATTATATTTAACAAATCATTCACCCCGCCGGCTTCAACGATCGGGATCTAAGTAGATTACTGATTGTGAGAAAGCATATTTAGTAGGTTGATCAGTGTGGCAAGGGACACCTAATGATCCAGATTGTATAGTTTATCGGCATGATCAAAAGTCGAGAAATGCACATATATCTTATTTGGGCGTTGAAAACGGGAACGCTTCTATGTGATCATAAAACCAGGGATAGGGTTTTGATAGGACACAATGAATTCTAAAAGCCTTTTTGCTTTTCGACATAATTCATCCGAAATCATGGAAGTCTTTAAAAGAATACAAAATGTTAGCTATAGTCGAAATCGTTTTATAAAATACATGTATAGACATGTATAGTGCCTAATTGAATTTATGTTGACATTATTGTCGTTTGCGGAAACATACCCGTAACTAAATATTGAAGCTAATAACTCATATCAATAAATGGTGTGTAATCCTATTTGGAATTTTTTAAGACCATGGCAAACCCGACTTCATGGTAGCATATTGTTATGATGCGTTCGTGCATGTTATTTCAACACATCTTTAAATAATTTATATTTCTTCGATAACTATTCATATACGGCCATTTCTGCTGCAATTTATACAGACCAGGTCATCGAATACTTTTTCGCGTAGAGACCATTTGGTGTATTTATCCGCTCTCTTTTGGTGACGTTATTTATTGTTTGTATAAGACTTTGTCTCAATAGCCTATTGGATCCAGTTGACCTCAATTTCCACCGTCTCTAAATATT
>LQRL01049436.1:6650-29976 GCA_001703475.1 Hydroides elegans | reverse complement strand
GGGGGGGTGGGGAATTGGTCCTTAACACATACATGTAGTTAATCATCACAGTAGTCCACACTAGGCACTAAATTACTTTCAAATTTTAGGTCTCATGGTATGAATTAGAATGCACGTGATTCATTTTTAAATGAGTACAAACTATACTTTGAGTAAATGCATTTATGTACGGAATTTTTAAACAAAAATATTCAGATGTCAGGACTCCAGGAGTTATACTTTACTTCACATTAAGTCCCCGGACAAAAACCTCCAAAGTTGAAGCATAAAGGTCTGTTTATGCTGACAGTTTCGTCCATACAAATAACCTTCTCGCGCTAGGCCAAAAATAAGATTTTCGCAAAAAGAGTAAAATTTGAAAATTGTCCTAAAGTTTTGGAAGATGATGTTCTAGAATGTACGATTGTAATGTGTGCCAAATACTCAATTTGGCGTCGCTATCACCACAATTAACCGTCAAAAAATGAGTTTTTGATATAATTTTTAGCTGAAATTTACTGGTCTGATTGCTCATAATGAGAAGCGCGATCAAGACAGTCCGAGTGTTTATGCGATGCGCGAAACGTTCTTAAAATCCAAACAATGGCGAAACAATCTGTTGCAGTATTTGTACTAAACACATAGACGCGCGTGACAAAGGTTGTCATACCGATTAGCCTTATATTTGAATGTAATCTTCAATAATCCTTAATAAACATGCATCGATTTTAATAAAATATGGTCACATACTAGAAAAATATGTTGTCTTTCATAATATGGTCTAATTATTAATTATAATTAACAAAAGATAGTAAATTATAATGTTTTTTTTTGTAGAATTCCCGAAAACTATGTAAAATTTACAACATTGCAAAGATATCTACACCGTCTACGCAATATCAATAAAATAGTACTTCCATCTAACCTATGCATCGTAAAAATAAATTTCACATAGATAGCGCGTCATGTATGTTTGGCCTGCCCCTTTATAGCGGGCCCTCTTTATGCACACATGTCTCTCCCCCTGATGGACTCTTTTGTTATTACGCTGTGTTACACTCAAAAATATACGTAAATAAAACTATGCCATATTTATAGGATCGACCACGCTGATTACGATTCTTTTTAATTATCTATCGTCCCAGTTTTTTCTGGAAAATCGATATTTTTAATTATAGGCGAGTTTGCATGGTATTGACTTTATGACATAAAAACAAAATAGAAAAGTCTATAGTTTACAAATGAAGTTGTTGAAAATTTCTTATAATGTACCTGAAGTGTAATCATTCCATTTTATAAGTTACATTTTTCATGGTTAAAATGTGATCCAATTTAAAAAATGCCTTCTTCTATCTTACTTCTTAAATATCAACACTCTCGGACAATACTATATCGACCAACTCCATGTGCTCTTTTCTAGGAACTGACTTTTATTTTTCAAATGGCCGATATTTCGCATCGAAGGAATCGTAAAGTTTGGGTTAGAAGTGTCCATGACATTAATCTTAAGCTTTGCAATCAAATTTTAGAGTGGTTTTAAGGGTTCTGTGACATAAGAAACGATTTTGTTTTCTCATATCATTCAATGTATTTTATATGGAAGTTGAAAATGTATCAATCTACAATAAAGGCAACAAGATGTATTGATTTTCCTGTGAGAACTATATTGAAAATACGCTTTTTGGGAAACAGTCTGCAAAAGGCTTTTCATGAGGCCAGACCTTTGTTGTTTTTCCGCTAACCTTGATTTAATAATTACATTTTACCAAACTTGATCTCAAATGTCCATTGTTAAAAAGTCAGCTCTTTGACGTATCCCTTCTGGCAATCTAATTCGACCCTATTAAACTGTCTGTCGCATTTCTTCTGACCAGGTATCCATGAGTTTGGTAGCAAAATATGAAGAACCATAGTAAAAACATAATCAAACGTAATCCATAGATAAATTTGATACGTTTGTAAGACACTCTTGTTAGCATTGTTCATTCATTTGTAAATATCAATTCACCTTTGCCTAAGGATGTTTATAAATAGTTAAGTCTCATATGCAATTTATATTTGTTCTACAGTTACATACACATCTAAGTTTGATGAATAGTTTTAAATCAATCTGAATATTTTGTGACCATGTTATAACCGGAGATCATTGCATGTTTATCAGACTAATCTGGTGGTTATTGTTAATGGTATGAATATTGATTTAACTGTAACGAAATACAATCTTATAGTAAAATATCCTTTTTTCTGAATTTTTCGTAATTCTTTTATTTCCAAAGAAATCCTTAGTGATTTGTGCATTCTTTCTATTATTTACTGTTTCTTTATCTTTATATAACAGGTTCTGTCGCATTTGTGTCAACATGTGAATGTACGAATTAGGACGGGTCTGCAATAGGATGTGGTACATTTATCCGATTTCCCACATATCATGATTTATATAGTCAACCATTGGCTATCATTACATCATAATAATATTAATGTTGCAAAGAATGATCAATTATCATATTTATTTTTGATGGGTGGAAAACACCAATATATATTACAAGTTTAAAATATTAATTTTTAAATAAACTTTTTAATGCTTCTACTATACAAACCGACGTTAAGATTTCTTTAGGCAATGTATTATATACATAGCTAACATATCTATATTATTAGAACATTTACCATTAACGTGACTCTATATGAACTTTTTCAAATATACTCACATTGACATGATATCTTAAAGGATAAAATTTGATATTAAACAGAATGTATAATCAAAGATGGAACGCTAGAAAATCCGTGAAGGGGGAATCAAATAATGATCAGAATAGAATTAAGTTGGACAAAGTGCCAGGTCGGGCAGAACGGCAGGCTAAGGAGTTGAAGCCTACCATTAAATATGAGTCACCACGGACAGCACTACCAAACAATTGTATGACTCGAGCACCCCGTGAAGTGCCTAGATCCCTCAGACCGAATATTCCAGAACCTTCCACTTATGGTCGGATAAGGAATACAAAGGAGACACAGTATTCAAGCTTTCGGTTGCCTGACATTGCCGAGGGTAACACAAACCACCATACAGCTGTCACTAGGACCCCAGTGGTAAATCAACCGGGTTCCGCCATGGTGCATATAACGGTAGAAATTCCTAATTCAACGAGCCCACAAAACACTGTTTCAAACGTTTCTAGCAGAGATTCTTTTGATAACGCAAGGTATATATACTCGACTCCTAGAAAGCATGGACAAATTGAGACTACGCAACAATATTCGAGATATCCACAACAGGCAGGCTCAATTCAAAGTAGTACCGAATCATTTGTAATTGACATATCAGACAAAAAAATTCCAAAAGTTCATGCGGCTAATCGTCCAACCGTACACCATGTTGATCAGCCTCCTCCCCGAAAAGAAAGAGGGGAAAATCAGAACAACAAGGATTTGCAAGTGTATGGGACATTCAATAGGGGTAGGGTTCAGGGGAAAGCTCTAGTGCTTGTGTTTGCCAACTTTGTCACAAAGGATTTAAAAGGATATGAAAAGGACATAACTGATATAACCAAACTCTTTTCTAACGAATTAGAGCATGCTGTGTATGGTGGTTCTGACACATCGGAAAATGAAAAGAAAAGATTCTATCGGAATCTATCGAAAAAGGCAATGAAATCAACAATTGTCAGAGCATGTCGGCAACTATCGGATAGAAGTAACAAGTTTGATCGACTGTTTGTGTTTATTCTAAGCCATGGCGATACCAATGGAATTAAAACTTGCGAAGAGAAGGTTACTGAATCAGATTATATATCAGTGGAAGAAATTGTTTCAATGTTTACGCATGATAAGGTGGGAACTCTTAAAGGACTTCCAAAGTGTTTCTTTATTCAAACGTGTCGTGGTGAAAGGGATCTAAAGGCCGCAGGCCCTCCTTTTCATGACAGAAATTCTCAAATGACAATCGGGACGGATATATTAATCTGCCATTCAACTTTAGATGACTGTCATTCATATGTAGATGACCGTGAAGGGTCATGGTTTATCCAAACAATTATTCCAGCTATGCGGCAATTTCAATCAAATGTATCGTTGATCGAAATCTTACACCACGCCAATGGGATTATTGCTCAAAAGTCAGGTGTTTACACAAAAGGTTCTAGACGCGGTGAGGCACGACAATGTCTTGAGGTTCGATCAACATTGACAAAATTGTTGCACCTTAAAAATCCCATGTGACAGAAATCGTGAAGTTACATTTACTACATAAATTAGGCCAGCACGAGGTTATTTGAACCATAATTGTTTATTAAAAAAACATGTTTAATATTGATAATTGTTGTAGTATTATACAATTGACCTAGTTGTCAAACGAATATGACTCTGGATTTGAAACTGAAAAATATGTCGAGAACTACCTTTTCATTAATAGTTTTGAATTACATTAGTGCATGTGACGTAGCATATTTTGATAGATATAAGAGGAATAAAAGATCACGTTAACATCATTTAAAATGTGGTTCATCTGATTATAAATATATAAATCGCCACTTTTTAAATATATTGATGATTAAACTCTTTCAAGATGTGATTAATAGCGTTCACTAAAATTTATGCACGAGTCATCCTGTTCGAATATTAAGCAAACAAGTTTATCGATTTATTTTTTTAATGCATAAAGTACTAATATTGGGAAGAAAATGAAAAAAAAAACTAATTATGGACTGTATGAACTAAGATTAAGACTATGTTTTAAATGATTGTACCACTGCATTACAATTTTTAAATGATCAACATTTTTAAGTACTTATATATTCGATATAGTATATTTACATATTATATAGCTTACAACATTTTTTGTTTGAATCAGGCAGGTCAAATGAAAATGTGTACACTTTTATAAGTCAACCTAGAGTTTATTTAATTCAAAAGATAAACAGGTGATTATGAGATACGGTGACTTTATTTGGTTATTACAAGAAAGTTAATAATGTTATGAATATAATAAATTAAAACAAAATAATTCCCAATTATAGAGATTTCGAAAGAATACAACAACGCCCTAACAGTTTTCAATAATCACGCATTGTGTGAAAAGTTGCAAAAAATCTTATTTTGATTGCTTAAACAGGAAAAAAAATAAAAAACATATCTCAATTACGCTCAGTTAAATTGAATTGCAATAAAAAATCATAGAAAATATGTGGTTAAGTACTTTATCGATACTCATGCCATGTATCTATCAAATCAGCATACCTCTGCAATGAAAAGTTTCAGAACACCAAAATTACATTTTTCATCCTTATTAATTAGCTTATTTACACGTAAAAATACTTTTACTCGACAAAAAATACGTAATGGAGGAAACAGCTTTCATTGCTTGTGACTGTTTATGATTTATTGAATACATTGTTAATTGCATAAATAAGGTAATTATGAAACAATGTATTACTGTAGTTTTTGCTCACATACATAACAATGATTGATGTAGTTTCTAGAGTATAATAAATTTGCTTCAAATCATAGTTTTTTTATTTAAGTAATCGATATTAAATAGAGAAAGAATGTTTTCAGTACATTGGTGTTAAGTTTTGACATTCTTTCACACTAGAAATTGTACAAACACTTTAACTAATTGTATATTGTATATTTTAAAGGCGGCAGTGCTATATAGGCATACGGGTAAACTAGTAAAACTAAAGAACCAATAATTCAAATAAAGTTAAGAGGATATATAAACATACATCTCACAATATAAATATGATTTTATATGGCAAAATATTGTTAAATTATTGCCTCATTATGTTTTAGGCATGGCTTACACTTTTTGAATGGTCACGTTTTAAAATGTTACATTTAGCTTCAATAACAATTTAGTAATGCTTACTTAACTATATAAGATAATTTATTCAACATATTTTGAAATTACAGATAATGCATCCCAGATTCAATTAAAAAATGACGACAAATTCATAAAGGTCAAATATATACGTTGTACACTCTTTAAATTGTTCAACTGTCTGAAGTATCTCTTATTTCGAGCTACGTGTGATAATGATGAGCACATTATGTTCATATTAAGGCAATGATGGCTTACCAACCCATAACACATTTAAATGTAAAAATGGCACAGCCACAACGACAGCAGGTAGTTTCCAATAAACAATCGCAATCCAATAAGCAGTCACAATAGGACTTTTTCCTTTTAGCATTCAGATTTTCTTGTTGGGCCAAAGCGTTCCCATCATCCTGACTTTCGATACTGGTATCGTTGAGTCCCGGCGGATTATCATCGGAATTTAAATTAATACCTTCAGGACATTCGACACAATGTATCTCACTTTTTGTGCAAGCACCGTTATGTTTGAACGGCTTCTTATCGGAATTCAAATTTTCCGGTTCAGGCAAATCGTTGCAATGTTGCTGATCATTAATACACGACTTATTTTGTTCGGATTATTTACCAACCACATAGGATTTTCATGTGTATCCACATGTTCAGAGGAATAATTGATATCTTTCTGACTATCACAGACAGTTTGGATTTCAACCGGCTGCTTATCCTTGGGATTTATCTTTTTGCGCTGGATCGTAATATCAGGAAAAACTTTATTTTCTTTTTTTTCGTTCAAACGAGGCATGATTACTATATCCGAGTCTATCGATTGCCACGAAAATTTGATATGTTCTTGATTTTGTCTGACTGTTTTAGTCGTTAAACTCTACAAAATATTAATCAAACTACAATTAAAATATATACTCAATTTCTCAAATACTCAATTATTTCTAAAATAATTATCTTACTAATTATTGTATCTTTAACAAAACGAAATGGATGTCGGACTGATACAAATGAAAAAAATAGATTTTCTTGCGCTTTTATAGTATTTGATAACCACATGGGAATATTTGTTCATGATGTCATCGTCGTTTCTTGCTACAACAAATAAAATTTCCAAGCGGTTTATCTAGAATATTTAAAGATTATATGACTACATCTTATAATAAACGCCAATGATAGACCTTGTGGCAAATGTTTGATGCAAGACAAATATATTTTTTCATATTCAAGAAGTGTTTTATTACAGCTAGTTGTCTGGATTTCATTGATCAAAATGTATGCCCTGATCATAAAAGCTAGATTTGACCTCATAAATAGGTTCTACTTCATTTGAAAAAAAAACCGGTTACATAAAACGCAAAATGATTTGTGGCACAAAATTCCCAAACGACACACCTAGATTGTAGAATTTTTGGAGATTTATCTTTAAACATGGTGATAAAAAATGGAACAGGAAATTGGATTCCCAGTCTGTTTATTCAATACAGTCGGTTCGCATTCAAGTCTTAAGCTTTATTGTTGTGTTTGTGCAATTTACGAGGTATTTGTCAGAGTTTGATTTCAAAGAGGATCTTGATCGATGGAATTCATTACACACATTCAGAATGTGATTAGCTTTTTTGTGCTCAATACTTATATTTTTTTAAAGAGCGCCTTTCTTATAAAATTAATCGCAAAATAGTCTCAACAATGATTAAAAAATAATGTTGATTACATGCCATAAACTATCTCACCTTGCAAATTGAAATATAATTATTGCATGTTGTATTCAAATACTCCATAATAGCAAATACTAAATGGTAAATACTTAAGAAAATAGATTTATTGGGGCTGATTTAATTTAACCTTGCTAGATTTAATATAGAACACAAATTGTTGGACCTTGTCCGACTGTCCATCTATGGCATAATGCCTTGATATTTAAGACAGTTAGTTCATAGCAGGTCATACATCGTTGTGTTGTTTTCGCCTTATGAAATGGGTGTATTTCAGGATATATATTGCATGACATCATGATCAATATGCTATATTCTCAATAGGTTTTATTTGATACAGCTAAACTTTTTTTAATTTATAAGATGATCATTAATGATCATCTTATGAATTACTCGCTTACGATATTATTTTTCATAATATCAATGATACATTTGAGTGTATCATCTCTGGTAAATGGTAGTAAAATATGGATAATGTGGATCCCAAATAATGCTATAATTACCAAGCTAGATGCAACTTCATTATTTCGGACAATGTCAATTTGAATGTATCACGAATCAATCAAATGTTCATGTTCAAAATAACTTTTAATGTGTTCACATCAATAAAATAGCTTTCTTTGTTAGTGAAGAAACATTCAATACGATAAATTATGTTATATGTGAAATTCTATATGTGTTAGGTAATACTGACTAATATGTGTGTATATCTAATAGTTTCATGATAATTGCCAACAAGAAAAATAAAATTCCATATCACACCATTGATAAAAACACGAATAATAAAATAGAATCTCCTGCCCAATTATTTTGACCTCCCTAATAAATACGAAAAGCGTTTATAACAGCAAACACAAATATCTAAATAGCAATCATATGGAATATCTACCTAACACATTGCAGCCTCTGAGCCCATCAAAGAATATTAAGTTACTAGAAGATTATAAGCTGACAACAACAAAAAACAAATACATTGATCTCGTTTATCAAAATATATGAATATGTTTAGCATGAATTTTAAAATTACGGTTACATGAACTATTCCTTTACTGCTTTCGCAGGTTTGAAATATAGCTGCAAAGCGTATTTATGATTTAAAAAATAAAATCAGTTTTCATCATAGTGATCACTGCACCTAATGAACCTTACAGAGTTGCTATTTTACTGAAATTAACAAAAATATATTCATCCCTTATTTAACCCTGGTCCCGAATTAACTTTATATGGCGGACTTAGCCGTGTTCATTCCCGAAATAAACCCTATTTCCGATATGGGGATGAGTACATTGCAGCAATTCGGAGTAAAATTTCAACATACATCAAATTCAGTAATTATTATTATCAAAACAAATTTTATATTTTAACATTCGCACATAAACTGTGCGCCTATAAATAAAACCTACAATAAAAACCTGTTTTGTGTCTTTGACATCGGAGGCAGTTATACACTCATTCGATAGCGGAATACCATGTTCGCAGAGGCAATTGATGGTAAGTTTTGACTAAATAATCGTGGATTATGAATCCCTGGCTGCACGCGAAGCATTCGATGCTGACGTGAGGCTTTTGTGCTTGAACGGTTTCTGCTATGTCTGTCGAATGGTGTCCCAGTAGGTTGGAATCGCGTTTCGAGAAGATAAATCACAGCGATTGTACACTCAAATTGTCTGGCGACCGCTTTTTGTGCAACCCCAAGCATCCAGCATAATAAAAGATTTGTGATTTTACAGAAAACAAGATGATTGATTAAATTTTCGACTCATGTTTGTTGCTCAAAGCTACAAGGTTTATATGTTTTGATGACAAACATGCTTTTACATCTCAATTTTTCACACCCCAAAAATAGTCAATTAGGTTTTAAATTGTTACTTATAGCTGTTAAAAATCAGTAGCTCTACCGATTCTGAAATTGTGAGCACAATTAGCAAACGCATAACGAAATTCTTGAGAAATATATATTTATATGAATTTGTGTGTGTAAGTGTATTATGCACGATTTCTTCCTAAAAGTATTCGGTTTCTGTATTTCTTAATGAGTATTTTTTGTTCTTTACCAAAAAAAATGGACATTATCATTAACTTATATTTTTTTATGGTTGGTTTTCCTAATACTTCCTTTTAATTTCAATTGGTGAACATCGTGAACATGGTGAACCCTACATGTAAGATTGTAAAAAGGTGAACCTCGTGAACATCTATCGTGAACATCTATCGTGAACAACTATTTATGTAAGACGGTTAAATGGTGACCTTCATGAACATGGTGAACGAGTAGTATGTGTTATATAGAACCGCGAACCTGTCTAACATTGTGAACCTTCGTGAACATTTTCGATTCCTGGACATGCCTGTTCATTGTTTGTTCAATAAAGTGAATAAACCACACATTTCAACAAAAGAAACGCTCCAGAACATTACCGGGGTGCATTGTAATATACAGGTTAAGAATCAGCTGAGTTTGTGTGACTGTGGTCCCTTATTCAGTCTGAGATTATAATGCTGATTCTGTGAACTGTCGAAACTCTTGTTTCACTAAACCAATACATCCCCCCTTACAATGTAAACCAATTTGACTTCTTCGCCCAATACATTATGCTACAACTATAGTGAACCAGGGTTACCCGACAAAAAGCAATAGAATCTGTCGTGCGCAATTCCACGGTCCAGTAGACTCTAAACAATTTTTTTAGAGTTTTTTTAGCGTTTTTTAGACGCTTTTATAAGGGAAAATTATTTTATACCTGGGTATGGAATGTATTTTAATGTCTCAGAGTACAAACTATGTCAAAAAGGGCAGGGCATTGGTATCGGGAGCGTTTTCTCCAGATATCGCTTTTTGCAACAATTTAAATGTGATTTCAAAATTATAAGAAAAGCAAAGAGTATATCTTATAAAAAAAACCAAACAAAATTTGCTACACAGGAAGCGTTTTTTCTCTAATGAAAGCGTTATCTTTATTCACTTATTTGCATTGTTGCTGAATGAAGCGTAGTAACTGATAAAATATCCATATCTGAGAGCGATTTTTTACAAACAATTTATTTTAGTTTTTAATAAATTTGTTTAGGACTATCCTTTAAAGTTTGATCGCGAATACAAAAAAAAATCTGTTATACCTATTCGAAGCGTTTTATTCTTCAAAATAATCGATAAACGCTTTACTACGACACGCTTCCCAAAAGTGAATGAATAAAAGGAGAAATGATTAAATTGAATTAACAAAGCTTTAGAAAAAACGCTTCTGATGTGACCTGTTTCTGCTACTGTTTTAAAACTTTGCCCAATCAATTGGTAAACCAATTTACGCATGTAGGATGAACTGAGTAAATATATGGTATTAAAACGTTCTTATGAAAAACACACCCCAATGTAGCCAGTACATAATTTCTTTAAGAGCGTTCTTTATTCAAAACTATCTCTCAAAAGATATGCGTTTGTTCTCTGGTATTTTTGCAGCAAACGATTTATCATTGACTTTGCGACACCAAAACGTCGTGCTATTGCTGTGGCACTCTGTCCTGACATATCCAAAAGACCGACTATCAGTGCTCTTTGAAATTCAATTTCGGCATTAGTAACGTGATAAAAAATAACGACTTTAACATTCTAAATTCTAAGTGTTTCTGTCAAAATAAATCGATAGAATTTAGGGTACATCGCTGCTCAGAAAACGCAATATGAACTATACAATAGTCTATGAACTCAAATGCATAAGAAGTGTTATCATATAGAGATTGCAACAATAGAATCTACTGACGTGTGACATTACATCCTGTGTGGTGTAAAACTGATTCAATATTGTAGCGTAATAAGACAACGCAAAATGACCTAGAATTCTATACATTATGAACTCAAATGAAGACTAATTGAAGGGAAGACTAATCATATGCAGAATGCAAAAATAAACTCTATTGACCCGTGGCATTGCACACCACAGACTCTATTGTCTTGTTTCGGGTAACCCTGGTCCACTATTGTAACATAAGGATCAATAGACTCGTATATGGGTGAAGTACTCACAATGGTTTACGTGTTTAGGTGAGAAATCTATTGGTTTTTTTTAAACAAGCGTCTCGATATTTCACAGTCTCAGCACTACAATCTCAGACTGCTTTAGGGACCACATTCACACAAAGTCCCCTGATTCTTAACCTTGTATATCAAAATGCACCCCAAATATGTTCTGGAGCGTTTGTTTTGTTGCAATGTGTATTATTTAGTAATTTATAATGCGTATATTAAAAGCAGTCTTTATATCAAAGTTTATATTCGAGAGACATATTCTAATTGCGTTTGGTTGAAATGTCTTATGAACCGTCAATTAAGTACAAATCCGTACTTAAATGTTACAAAATAAGTTTACCAAATAATGGTTTCGACATTGCGTGATGTCTAACTCAAAATGTTACCTTTGAAGGATTAAAGTAAAAACAATTTTAAAAAATATGTTTGATAAAGGTTATTCTAACAGCTGCTATATATTTATAAATAATACGTCCGTTTATATTAAAAATAAAACGTTTTACATTAAATCCACCTTTACCTTGTCAACTATTTACCTTGTCAAAACAGCTCAAATACTAATGTTCATTCCTTGTGACATATGAAAGCGAAAAACGTTAAAGTATAGCAGATCTCATTGTCATAGCAACCCCATTTTAAAGAACTACAAACATAAACTTAAAGTTTTAAGTGCATCATCTGTATGTGTGCATTATACGCTTTAACCTTCAACTGGTTTTGGTACATAGAAAATACATAATAAATCTATTTTGTGTGTTTTGAGTGAACGCGGCTATTAATAATGTCCCTAACTTTGACAGACCTACAATAAGATAATATATTTCAAAAATGATAGTTTCAATGCAACTTTTGAAATATGAGATAGTCGCAGGTACATGTACTTGTTCTCTGTGATCATATTATCATGTCGCCGATCGGTTTCTACCTCAACAGAAACAATCTCATTTATAGCCAGATATAAGGTACAAACAAAGCAGATGTGGCAATTGCAATCGGTATTACGCTTTTAAGGCTATCTGCATGAGAATTCATAGTCACAAGTATGCAGCTATGTCAATTATATTATTTTAAGTTGTTTAACACTTTAGTATGCATTAAAATAAACTTTTATAAGATGGAACGGTAAATTTGATAATTCAAAACACTTTGAATGATAAAAACGTGCGAGCTGCCATAAACAAGCATATGGATTTCGTTAAAAGGGTTGAATAATTATAATACATCTTTATTTTTTTTTTATGTTTCAATATCATTTTTCTTGGGCTATTTTGACCGGGGCCATTTTGGCGTGGATTCCGATTATTTTATAATCCCATCGATGGAATAAAGAATGATGTTTTTATGGATAAATTGTTTCCTTAGGCTAAAATAGACAGGAGGATTAAATACGAATAACATGCACGAGCAACACGCAAATGTTGAAACAATTGGGATATGGTATTGGGTAGTATGGTAGTTAAATTAGCTGTTGTTAAACTTAATTTCATCACGAAAATTGCACTAGCCGTCTCCGTTGTTACATGTAGTGTTTTTTTATCGCTGTATTATGATAACGATTGTTAAGGGGTAACTATTTTTTGCTTATGCCCTTTACGCAACACTTATTTAACTATGCGCTTGATTACACAGACGATTAAACTATGAATCAACTATTTATTTAAACGAACCTCACATTGCATGTTGTAACGCCTTAGACACAATTGAGGGCACATTCATACATGTTTTAATTTACAGCGCGATTTTGATTTGTAAATCAAAAAGTGTTAATTTGAAACTGTATTTTGATGGTTCTAGGCTGTTGACATAAACCTTTTTGTTGGTTCAACCCCCGAAAGTTTTTAGAATGATGCGTAAAAATTAAGCATTATTTTCGTATGTTTTTGCGTGAACGCACCTAACACATTGCATAGTATTATTTAATCGGGACAGATCAACGCTAAATTACGATTTTAAAATCCCGTTTTATTTTTATTCAGGACATTAGAGGTCGTCTTCACAAATATTTTGCTTTACTGATAAACAATTCCACGAAACCAAATAAGATCAACCGCATTGCAAATTGATACTTATAATATCAAAGACAAAAGACATGGTGTCTATATGTTAAACTGTTGATAATATATAGTCTGTATAACAAGTATATAGACTACATTTTGTGAGTACAATATAAGAAAAAATATTACAACGCTTAAAACATAAAGCACAAAACGTACAGAAATATAACTTCACAAAATACCGCAGGAGGCAAAGTAAATTATAAACGCACCCGCAGACGCAACAAGGCAATACAGCGAGACACAAGTAAATTAGAATGAATAACAAAATATCAACTGCATGAAAAGATGTCAAAAATGAATTGATATATGACATATTTAGTTACATAAAGGATAAACATGAATACGAAAAATAGTTTATGATATTATATAATAGAATATGACATCAAGCTACATAAAGGATAAATATGAACACGAAAAATAATTATAATTTTATATAATATGACAGATCAAGCTAAATAAAAGATAAACATGAATGCGAAAAATATTTTAGATCCTATATTTTGGATGCTACTTGGCTCTTCCCTAATGTACGTATATGTTTCTTTCGAAAACCAGCTCTTTACTTTTGACTTGAAACAAACAACTGGATATTTAAGATCTTCAATTGATACAATTAACACTTTTGATACTGAACACATGGAGGATCCTTTGGAATCTAACAGGAGTCTCGATTCAAGTCATATAAACGACACAACAGCGGTTCTTAATAATAATCACGCCCTATCAAATGTCATGTACAAATACAGCGGATACTTCAATTTCTCAAGAGATGTCCTCGTTTTCCTTCACATCGAAAAAACCGGCGGAACCACTTTCAATGGGCATCTCGTCTCCAATCTCAATATACCGTATCCGTGTCAATTTAAGAAGATCAAAACGGGCAAAGTCAGGTGTTTCAATGATAAAGGTGATATGTGGCTATTCAGTCGCCTGACGTTTGGACATCCCTGTGGTTTACATGCAGACTGGACCAAATTGAAACGGTGCATACGTGGCGTTATGGATAGATGGGAACATAAGCAAAGGGATCGAAGGTGTGTTTTATTTTATGTATGAATGTTTAACTTATTAACTGTAATTATGCCGTGGTTACATAAAAGTAGCGATTGGCGACAACATCGCCACTAGCGATTTTCAGTGTTTTTCTTTGTTTATAATATCGCAAGGAGCGGCCAGATTATAGCTCCTTGCGATTTTATACATAAAGAAAAACGTTGAAAATATCAAGTGTCGACGAGAATTGCTATTAAAAATAACCGCATCCTAAGTGTCAGAACAACACAATCGCATCTAAGAAGATACAAACGAATTTGTTTCACACCAAAATGAGTCATATTAAACCAACTTTTAAACATAGATCATTGGATGTTTCTGCTGTAACATTCGGTCAAAAACTCAGTTTTATTACGTGATCCATGGTCTAAACAAACGAGTATAGGATAGAAATAGTAGTTAAATTTCATATATTTTGGTGACCATTCTACCTATTAGATACATATATGTTATACGAATAAAACTATGTTCTTTAATGTCTCTTCATTTAAATATTATTTCAATTTGAAATCGAAATCTCGGTATCATATTAAAAAATATAAAACTGGATCTAACAAAAGGATGTTTTGTTTTGGTTGCTATTTCTCAGGTACCATTACATAACACTGTTGCGCGACCCGATAGATCGCTATTTAAGCGAATGGAGGCATGTGTCCATTGGAGCTATATTTACAAGGGAACAGAAGGATTGCCATGGCAACATGGTAACCAATGATACGATACCATCTTGCTACGAAGGTATGTGTTCATATATAATAAAGTCAAATTATGTGTTATATTTATGTTTTATATGTTTTGATCGATTAAGGAGGCGGTTACATTTGAGTAGCGATAACCCTGTCGCTCCTTCGATTTTACTGATGTTCTTTACGTATAAAATCGGAAGTAGCGATAATCCCGTTGCTACTTACGTTCTTAGAGACAGGAAAAACAGTAAACATCGAAGCATCAAAATGAGTATCGCTTCTTTAATATAACCGCTCCCTTTGTTTACAGATCCTTAATGATTCGTGACCATTATATTGTGTGATATTTTGGGGGTTTACTATGTATGCTGAGGAATCTCGAATGATAGTCGAATGTTAGTCGAATGATTACAACTGCACAGGGTTTTTATTTTATGGCTATTCAAGATTTTCCAAGTTGTAATTTTCTGTCCTGGGATATTTATGTTGACAAGAGCTATTTTTTATCCATGTACAAAACACATTTTACACTATTTTTAATGCTTTGGAATCAAAAGCTACAAAAAAGAAAGAAATGCACTTCGTCGATGTTTGCAAATTATTGTGTTACTGATTAGTAAACTTATATATTGAGCATTATATTTGTTGAATTTCCAGGTGCGAACTGGAAAAATGTCAGTCTTGACGATTTCGCATCATGCAAATACAACTTTGCAAACAACAGACAAACTCGTATGCTTGCTAACTTAACGCTAGTTGGTTGTTTTGATGTCATCACAGAACCGAGCGCGAAAAAGGATCGCATCATGCTACAAAGCGCGAAAAAGAACTTGATGGATTTCGCATTCTTTGGGCTTACCGAATTCCAAACGGAATCTCAATATATGTTCGAGAAAGTGTTTGGTTTGCAGTTTATTGAACCGTTCAAGCAACGTAATGTAACGGCGGCATCGAGAAATTCAGCTGTTTTGAATGTAACTCAAATCGAAACGATTCGCACGAATAATCAACTGGATATTGAACTGTATAAATACGCATCGGCTTTATTTCATGAACGATTCCATAAAATAGATAAGGAAGGACAATGGACGACCAAAGTTTAAAACAAGTGACGATTCGGACATGGTGCCAACTCGATATTTTTGGTGCTGTCACTGGCAATCGCGATTTTCTGAAATTGCTGCGGAATCGCGATAAACGGTTTTTAGCCCCCAGCCAACCAATTTGGCTGAGGGCTATTGCTATCCCCAAGTCAATCTGTCCGTCTGTCCGTCTGTCCGTCCGTCCGTCTGTCCGTCTGTCCGTCTGTCCGTCCGTCCGTCTGTTAACATTTGAGATGAAGTAGATTGTCCGCGGCACTTTAGTATGAAGTCTTTGTCCTAGGGTTCTGAAACTTCACACAGTGAAAGAAAATATATTGAAAATGTGCAACGTTGAGGTTTCAGTTTGATCGGCCAGAAATTGTTGAAATGACGGGGGTTTGAACTTGGAAAAATTTGAGATATTTTGGGATATTTATGCAACACTTTGTCCGCGACACTGTGGTATGAAGCCTCTGTCCTAGGGTTCTGAAACTTCACACGGCGAATGAATATATATTGCAGATGTGCAACGTTGAGGTTTCAGTTTGATCGATCAACAATTGTCGAAATTACGGGGTTTAAAACTAAGACAAATTTAAGATATTTTGGGATATTTGTACAACACTTTGTCCGCGGCACTGTGGTATGAAGCCTCTGTCCTAGGGTTCTGAAACTTCACACAGTGATTGAATATATATTGCAGATGTGCAACGTTGAGGTTTCAGTTTAATCGACTAAACATTGTCAAAATTACGGGGGTTTGAACTTAGACGAATTCGAGATATTTTGGGGATATTTTTACAGCACAGAAACATATTACGCTTATATTGTGACGTTTTGATGACTACATTGTGTGGATGGTTATGTAAGGGCAACGGTGTGAGAAAGACGCTGTGAGAAAGACGCTGTGAGAAATACGTTGTGAGAAAGACGTTGTGAGAAAGTTGTTGTTAGAAAGACGTAGTGAGAATGACGTTGTGAGAAAGACGTTGTGGGAAAAGACGTTGTAAGAAGGAACTTGTAAGAAAGATATTTCTTTTGACCCGCTTCTTTCAATCGACAATTATTCGTGATAAAGAATGTTTTGCTTAGGCTGGGAGCTTTGCATCTCTGATGCCTATGTTTGAATATAGTTATTGCATACCTCTTTAGAAATTCAATTTATTTTTGAATTACGTTCGGATGCAATAAATAAAGTAGGACACTTTTCTCTGGGGACAGTAAATGACACCGGAAAATGAGGAATTAAAGTGATAAATGCGATTATGATGTCTATAGATGCTCAACGTCCCCGTGAATATATGCAAAACGTATTCGAGGTTTTCCCCTAAAATTCATATTTTCTTATGCATACTGTATTGGCAATAAGAAAACGGACCTAGCGATAAAATTACAAAGTGCATTTGTTTTAGTTTCCTATAACAATTATACATGGAAAACAAGGAATATTAGGAAAACAATTGTTTAAAAACAACTTAACGTATGGCAGTGCCCTTACGTCGATAATAAATATTGCAAAAGTGCATGCAAACATTAATAGTTATCAAGAAGCGAACCTTAACGTTTTGTTATTCAAAACGTTATGTATTACATTTGAAATCTGCATATTTTTAAACTTAACAGTATCCATTTTTGTGAAGTATCTTTGGTATTTTTTATTCGATTCTATGTTATTTATTTTTTACAAATTTATATGCAATGCAATATTTATAATAATGCACAAGCAAATGTATTCTAAACTGCTCAGCTTAAAATGGATGCTTTCACTAACGAAGCCGCGTTAGAAATTAGCTTTATGGTTGTTATATAAATGGTCAGGTTTGTTGGTCCATAATTTCACAGCAAGCCAGTGATTTTTAATGATTGATGTATAGGGCGGGACATTTAAATCCAGACGTTTACAGCTCATCTCGCCAGCCTAGGTTGACACGAACGTCTTCAACTCAGCCTTTAAATCACTATAGTATACATGTAAATGAGGTTATACCAGTATAACTGCACATTGTAGCTTATTTTAAAATTAGTTTCCTCCTTTCCGATGAGGAAGTACATAAATAACTTTTCAAATAGTGACCATAGCAGTGACGTCAGTAGTTATTAATCAAATACATGCATGTATCGGTTTACTAGAATTCTATAAATGTAATTAACTGTTCCATGTACATTTGGAGGAGCCGTTCAACAATGTGTTAAGTCAACATAGCATGCTTCGCAAACTGTATTGCACAATGTCACATGATCAAGGATTCATCCACATTCGGCAAGGGTCGTCCATAGTACGTCTTATTCGGACGTGACGTCGAGAGGACAACCTAATTTGGACCCATATGTAAGTTTTCGGACGTCCTTTTACGTCCCGGCGTCCGTAGGACGTTATTCGTATGTTCGATTGGGTCGCAACGTCGATGCTACGTCTTTTCCACGTCTGCGACGAATACGGACGTCAGAAAAACTTACATACGGGCCCAAATTAAGTCGTCCTTTCGAGGTCCGTGGACGTCTTGTGGAGTGGGATATTATGTATATGTATACTTAAATACAATCACGAAATCAATGCGAGCATTATAATTGTATCTGTTGGGCCAATATTCTTGTCAATCCTTATATAAATGACCAAATCAAAACAAAAAAATGTTATGCCTCTTTTCTCAAAACGTCGTTTCAAATATTAACCTTATTGTACAGAGAGCCCTTCATTTTTAAAGTTGAGTTATAAATACCTATTATTTATCTTCAGATCATTGGACAATGAGCTGTGCATTGAATAGGAATGTACCTAGCTTTCGATAAAAAAAAGAACAAGTAAATAAAGTAAAATTATTTCATGAAAGACATAACCGGTGACACTAATTTTATTATCGAATCAGTGGCAAGTTCAAACAGCAACAGCACAAACAAACATATGACGTTCATATAGTCATGTCAAATTACGTAAGCCATAATAGGAGCACATTACGAGATACAAAGGGTGCTCCCAACAACCTGAGCTGGCTGGGAAATTTTGAGAAAATACTTTTTAGCTTGGCGGTTTGAGGAATACCCTTTTGATCATTTGTTTTAGTAATAACTATACTTCAGTTATGAGAATAATAATAAAAGATGCGTGGAAATCACGTGCAACTGGCGTATAATCAGTGGTTGCTTGATTATTGCTATATTTTTTTATCAATCGTATTTGTTAAGCTGTTGTCAGGTATTTCACATTTATTGACTTTTTTGCAAAAAGTGTCACGGTTTTTTTTTGCAAAAAGTGTCACGGGGTGCCCTTATTTCATATATCATAACCATGTAAAAAACATGGTTAAGTGACGATATCAGCTCAAAATTACGATATATATATGGTTTTAATAATCAGAAGAACATACAAATCCTTACTCGGAATCAAACAAGCTTCGAAATACTGATATATAAAAGTTATAAACATTTAAATTAAAAGTAAAATCAAAATATTGACAATTTTGAAAATAATATATGATTTCTTTTCATTTAAATGATTTATTAATATATTTGAAATGGATAAAAACAAATTCGGTGAACAGAATCGAGGTCGAAAATCATCACATGAACGCAAACCAGGATCATCTTCAACGCGCGGAAAAACATCACCGGATCGATCAAAAATATCACCTGAAAGACAAAAATCATCGGATAGAAAAACTAAGCCATTCAAGGATAGGCAAAAATTGGGGAAAGGGTCGCCTGAACGTTCCGTCGAAAGGCAAAATGTGAATTCTAGAGGTAGACCGCTTGGACGTAAAGCTTCGTCCGCCAGTTTACCTGTCTCTACCAATTCAGACAAATTGAGAGCACCCAAATCCTTACCAAAGCTAAAAGAAAAACCTAATTTGCCAAGGCAACATTCATGTACAAATATAAGACACTATTCTGCTGCTAGAAACGTACACGTACATTACCATTTGCCGTCCAGTGCGCCCTTAAAGAAGGTTGCAATAAATGAAGGCGCTAGTCAGTCTGGGGTAACTTTAACTCCTTCTTCTACCTGGCCACAGGGTCCAAATCACCAATCAAGGTCAGATGCGAGACAAACGGATGAAGTCCGTAACCGGTCATCCTCTGCGCCCCCTAAGACCCCTTCCCCAACTCAAGCCGCAAACGAGTCTGTGGATATTGAAGGATATATCAAATATTACGACGTTAAAGGGGGAAATCCTCCACAGGGAAAAGGATGTGTTTTGATAATCGCTAATTTCGCACATCAGCTAAGAGTATATCATAAGAATATCGAGGGAATCACAGAGTTCTTCACGAACACGCTACAATGGACGGTTAAAGGCGGTAGTGATTTTCAAGAACATGAACAATCAAAATATCGCAATGTAAATAGAGATCGCTTTTTGACAACCATCAGAGAAACCAAAAATGAACTTCCGGGATCCTGTGACCGATTTTTCATTTTCACTTTAAGCCATGGTGATAAACACGGTATCAAAACTTGCGTAACCAATAGCGATGGTTCTGTAACAGAAGAGGGTTTGGATAGCAACGGTAAACCAATCCGCGTAACCATTGACGATATAGTCCCTTTAATCGCTGATCGCGAATTCGAAACTCTCCGGGGCTTTCCAAAATGTGTCTTCATACAAACTTGCAGGGGAAATAACGCGCTCCAAGCTGCTGCAGATTCATGGAGTGATGATGAAAACCGAAATTCTGAGACTCAAGCGCTTACGATTCCAAATTCCACAACCGAAGGTGCTGATACTCTGATTTGCTATGCGACGCTTAGTCAAACTTTTTCATACGTCGCTCCCAGTGGTTCGTGGTTTATCCAGGAAACGTTGAAGTTGTTTCGAGCGCTAAAAGGGAAAGAAACGGTCACTGAAATCATGCAATTAGTGAATGGAATCATAACCCAAAAGTCAGGCATTTTAAAAGTAGACGGGAAGGAAATTGAGGCACGTCAATGGTTGGATATTAGAACTAGCATTACGAAAAAGTTCTTTTTGTGTCGATGATGGTTTCATATGATAGTAATATGTATGATTGCCTGCGGGCATGGACAATTGTTGAAATTCAACACTATTATATTTTTTATATATGTTAGCTAGGATTCTATGTTTATACTAGATTAAAAGTACTTGTTGATTGACATTAGTTGAATACCTTACCTTACCAAGTGGCGTGCCGATTGACGTTGCCTGTCACGAACCTCCATCTTCGGCAGTACGCTTGGCCTTCTCGAAGGTGAGGCCCCTCCATTGGGGAATGTTGTCACTCCATTGCATTCTTGGCCTCCCTCTTCCGCGCTTACCCTCGACCATGCCCTCCAGTAGATCTCTTTGCAGGGAGTCATGTCTCATGACATGCCCAAAAAATGACAGCTTTCTCTTTTTTGCCGTTTCAATCAGCGACCTTTTGGTACCTGCAATACGAATCACTTCCTCGTTCGTGATGCGTCTTGTCCAGCTTATTCTCAGCATGCGCCTCAGGGTCCATATTTCAAATCCTTCAAGGCGCTGCTGTGACATTTTGCTGATGGTCCACGTCTCGACTTCATACAGCAATGTTGACCAGACATAGCATTTGATGAATCTTAGTCTTGTTGGTATATAGATTTTAGGATTCGTCATTATCGTTCGCATATTGCTGAATGACTTTCTCGCGATTTCTATTCTTCTGCGAATCTCCTCTTCACTCTTTCCGTTTTCGGTAATCATCTTGATTACACAATTAGTTGAATAAGGTCTATATTAAGATTAAAAAATACTCGAATTGTATAAACACAAATTAGGGTTTTATGTCAAATGGCTTTAGATACATTGGCTATTATCTACGTAATTGTTGTGATACAGCTCGTTTTAGAAGCTCCCTTTTAAAATAGTAGCCCAATCTGTCCATCAGGAAGAAAAAAAAAAACGAAGAAAAAAACTTCCAATACGGCCAGACCCTAATGCCTTATGTATATCTTCCACGATTTGTTATAATCAATAAGGTAAATGCCGAACAGTTAAAGTTTGTTTCAATAAATACAACCTTTTTACGTAAATCTATTATTATTCATATGTTGTTGTTTTGCTTATGACTAAATTTAGGTGCGTTGACGTGCATTCCGATTTAATAAGCAGTTTCATGTGTCTCAATAAACTTAAAGTAGATAATGAGTACATTATTTTTCCGATATTAGCTTGAAGATTGTATATATAACCGAAACACATTTTTATGGTGAATAGCTATACATGTATGACTTATTTATATAGGTAATTCCTGTACTTCCCTTTTGAGGACGAGGAAGCAGAAATATTGTCTAAAAATATACAAGTTATATAAACCTACATTCAATTGTTATTTCTCGGTAAAAATATACAAGTTATATAAACCTACATTCAATTGTAATTTCTTAGTATGCCAATTTTCGATTTATATTATATTTGTAATCGCTGCATTTAATAAAAAAGCTAAACATGTTTTCTTATTTTCTTGGTTGTGTGTTCAGGTGTTTTATGGCGGTAAGTTTGAATTCTTTGTAAATAAAATGTATTTTTTGACAACAAAAAAAAAGAATACATCAGTAAAATGCTAATGTTGGTGTATATACATGTAATTACAGTTCATCGGACGTTCTATTACATTCAGACGTCACACAGACATTCGCCGTAAGTTTGTCGCGATACTTTGACGACGTTATTCATGCGTCGGAAAATTTGCCTCAAGAAAACGCCCATTTTGTAACGATTGCTTCTGTCGTTCCGAATTAGTTTAACGTCTATAGCTGGATTGATCAACATAAATAAAACTCCGCCACATGGTCGAGTTTGGCCGTGACATTGAAAGGTGGCGTTGCAACGAAGTTGATCCTAAACGTCTTCGTCGAAAATTAAAACAAATGGAAATTTTCATCGATTTCCAAACGTTTACGTGTACGTTAAGACGTAGTTCGAAGGATATTCC